>MU227419.1:1636778-1695337 GCA_018584345.1 Thuja plicata
TTTCAAAAGTTATAATACTTCATACGGTAGAAGTTTTTCAGCACTCATGTGTTATGGAATTTAATGAACATGTACATATCATAAGTATAGTTTTAATGAACATGTACATATCATAAGTAAGTACATAGCCTACTTGTACTTATCAGACAGTCACAGTCTTTAGTTTTTGGATGAACTAATTTGGTAATACCAATTATTTTATATTTATTTGGCCAACTGCTAATGAAATTTTCCCAAATAAAGCACATGAAATCATGGTTCCAAAATAAGTAAAACCATAATTACTGAAAATAGTGACACTAGGACAATAAGCTCTTAAAAACTCTAAAGCGACACTAAAAAAATGCATGCAATGTCGAGCCGTCGAAAATTACCAACGGCTCGACGTTGCATGTATAACAAATTTGTCGCATGTCTGTCATAATTTTGACACTCATTCTACAATGCCTAGGTGTCATAATTGCGACAGATAAAATGTAACGACAGCATGATAAATGTTATAGCTGGCTCGTATTGCGACACCTAGATGTCATTTTTTTCATACGTACGACGAATTTTCTATACATGCGATGTCGGGCCGTCAGAAATTACCAACAGGTCGATGTCACATGTATAGAAAATTCATCGTACGTATGAAAAAGTGGCAGATAACATGCGACACCTACATGTCGTAATCGCGACATATGAGATGCGACACTTACGTGTCGTAATAGTGATAGCAAAAATATGTAATGACAACATGGTAACCATCATAGCTGGCTCGTATTATGATGATTATTACCATCGCAATAACGATAGATGGTATAGCCATCATTAACTTCAACACCAAAACTGCAACACTGGTCTTTGTCACTAGGTCGACGGGACAGTGTTGGAAAAGTGACATATAGCCATCGAAAAGAGGTCTCAATTGTACTAGTGTATGGCCCAAAAACCCTCTCGCAGGTCAAAATACTACTCAGTCCTCTCAGATACTACTTGTTGTGTCGTAAATCTTCCCACCATTGGTAACGCCCACATTGGCACAGACGATACCCAATCAAACCAATTGCACCAACCAAGAAAGCACATCTTCCACTTAAAGCATGACAGGCTCGCAACTAAGTGCACCCATGGTCACTAGTATGCCTCCACCTTCGGTCTCATGGCCTAGACAATCAAGCTCTCATGTTATGCCTTCCATCCCACCAAATACCAACTATTCTGAAACTATACCGCTACTACAGTCAATTCCTTCTAGTTTTGGGATCAACACCTCGTGCCCGCAGGGATCCATCTCTACAGGTATGACTTATAGTCAATGACCACCAAAGGCTACACCTTTTCCCATTCCAAAATCAATCCAACCTCAGCAACAAGAACCACAGCTTCAGTTCCCATAATTCCAACCCCCGCAATAGCAACCCCAGCTTCAGTTTCCTCAATTCCAACCCCTACAACAACAACCCCAGCTTCAGTTGCCTCAATTCCAACCCCAAAAATAGCGACCCTAGCTTCAGTTGCCTCAATTCCAAACCCAACAACAAAAACCCTAGTCTCAGCAGTAGTAATATCAACCCCAACAATATCAACCACAGTTTCAACAACAACATCATTCCCAATCCCAACAACAAACACGTCAAAACCCACCATGGGCTACTCATGTGCCCCCATTTCAAAATCATGCGATGGGAAATCAATATCAAGTCCCCAGGATGAAATCCTATGTTCCTACTCAAGGGACACAGAGGCGCAGCCTCATACCCACTATAGCACAGAGGAACGTTATCACACATCAGCCTTAATATCAAACGAACATGCTGATGCAACAAATGCAAACCCTTCAAACCCAAATGATGGACATGCAAAATCAGGGGAAAACTAAATCCTACACCACAGAGGATTTATACCCATACCCCTTTGACCACTCTCTTCACATGTCTCCATTCCCAACTCACTTCTCAATACCAAAATTTGACAAATATAGGGGCAATACCAACCCTATTGAACATATCTGAGAGTTTTTTGCTGTTTGCATCGAAGTCGCACATGATGAGACATATCTAATGCGATTGTTCCCACAAAGCTTAGTTAGAATAGAAATGGAATGGTTCTCGCATTTACCTCATGGCATTCAGTCTTAGGGTGAACTGGCTAAAAATTTCATCGCCCACTTCCATCATAACATCGAGCGCAAGGTCAGTATCAAGGACCTTTGTGATATAAAATAGAAGGATGGAGAGTCTTTTATGAAATTCCTATAGAGATGGAGGAATACTACAAACTGAATAATGTATGATGTTCCTGAACAAGACCTAATAGTCATGTTCATTGACAATCTGATTCTAGACATGTCATTCACAACAGAATTGTAGTTAGCTCCGAACTTCACACAACTCATCAAATGAGGAGTTCATTGTGAGAAGAACTTAGTCAAACGAGGAATCCTTGCAAAGCCAACACAAATGAATACAAACAAAAATGCAATGGACAAAGCTAAGTGGTGGAACAAAAACAAAAATGTCACCAATGATGGTGTCATTGATGTGAAGACAATCAACTACGCACAACCCAAGGTGTCACTGCAAGGTGCACCTGTGGCCAACCAACAACCCACAGGGCCCACTCAACAAGCATACACTCAAAACCAACCTCCCCCTATCCAAGCAGCCACTGTGTCAAACAGTCAACAACAGACTCAATGCAAACCACGGTTTCAATTCCAGCAACGAGATTTCACACTATTAGGAGAGCCGATAGAATCAGCTTTGTGAAAACTGATACAATCCAACACTATCACTCTTCCAAAAATTAGGGAATTTGAACAAGATGCAAACAAACCAAGGTGGTATAATTATAAAGACTTCTGGGAGTTTCATTGGGTGAAAGGACACAAAACACCTAACTATTACCGATTGAAAAACACTATCCAAGATCTAGTTGACACAGGGGTTGTCAATGTAACAAATACCCAAGCCAAAGGAACAACTGATCACACTATATTAAATGATACTTTTCATGACCACAATAAGGGAAAAGCCTCCGAGACTGGTGGATCATCCAAATAGGTCAGCTATACATATGCCAATAGTGATAACGTCATCAATTGCCTCAATCCCTCAAATAGCCATGTGGCTACGATCACTATCAAAGACCAAGGTAACAAATGTGTTGTAACCACATGTCATACTAGAGTTGTCTTGCAGGGAGTACCATCCTCATCTACTATATCTACCAATCCTAATGCAACCTAAGATCCACATCCAAGAATAGTTGATCAACTAAAGCACACACCTGCCCAGATCTCCACGTTTGACCTATTGCACATATCTCCGCAGCATAAAATGGCACTTGAAAAAGCCCTTTAGAATGTAGTTGTCCTAAGGAACATAACACCCAAGATCTTCCAGATGATGGTTAACCATATAGCTACTAACAAATGTGCCACCGCATAAACCCCTGCATAATGATCCTTTGCACTTGCTTGTCCAGGTCCACAAAAGCGTTCTTCGTAGGGTCCTTGTTGATGGTGGGGCTAGATTAAACATTTGTACTCTAAAGTTAATCAATAAAATAGGCTATTCAGAATCAATCATTGATGTCACAAGGAGGATAAATATCAGAGCTTACAACGAAGAGGAAAGATCCTCTAAAGGTTTTATCATTCTACCTGTCTGTATTGGTCCAATGGTCAAGAACACTCCCTTCCAGATCCTAGATCTTGAGTTGGGATACAACATGTTACTAGGGAGACCATGGATACATGAAATGCAAGCCATACCTTCAACATACCATCAATGCATCAAGTTCACACACCAGGGAGAAGAAATAATCATAGAGGGAGATCCTCATCCTTTCTAATACTGTAATGCGGTCCAAATCAGCACTGACAACCAGGTACCCTTAAACCAAGATGCAAGCATCCCTTCCTCTTCAAATTCAAATCCTAATGATGTCACATGGAAAGTGGGAAAAATATCCACTACCAACAAGGGTTATGGTGAATATAGATATGAAGAGGCTTTCACTATAACGAACATGCCTCAGAGCCTAAGAACATATGGCATGCCGCAACCGGTTATAATCACAGAAACTCCAAAGCCTGTTCTATTTAGATGTTTGTCCACAACTTTTGTCAGATGGGGGGACATTGTAGAGGAAAATCCTTTTGAGAAAGATATTAGTACATGGTTGTACCAAGACCCACAAGACACATTTTGACAACCCCTACCCTTGTCAAACTATGGAAATGGTTATATAATGTTACAAAGATTCGGTTATGATGGTACAACTGGTCTAGGGGAAAGACAACAAGGCTTAATGGAATTGTCTCTCCCACCAACCTAGAGAAACACGAGAGGGTTAGGCTATGGGCAACAAAGAACTAGCCCTATAATCCAAGACATCTCAATTGATCAGGAACAAATAGCAAAGATGAACTAGGGGCACAACTCAGAACATGTCTTAATAAGAAACATACTGGCACAATTGTTGCCCGCCGAAGGGGGAACCACGCAAACCCGAATAAACCTACACATAGCTATCGATGATAATGAAGGAAGTGAGACATTTAATGAGCGTTCTATCAAAACTGACTCCCATGAGTACGAGTGGAGATCCCTTCACGACTCTGAACCGTCGATCCCAGATTATTCCCCTCGGTCAGCCACCACCTTAAACCTTGATGACTTGTTTGACCAACTATCCATTATCGACCAACAATGCATAGATAAACATGTCATTTACCATTCCTCAAGTGATGCATCCACATCACAGTATCATTTTTTAGGAACCATATATGTAGTCCCTTTCAACCAAATAGAGTCAAACCAACACAAGAGTCTATGTCTTGTACACCCAGAACTAATAGAGTGGGATCAACAAGGACCGCCTGATATGGATGTCTTCAAGAATGATGAGGCTATTGCAGACTTCATGGGCCTTAGAGAGGGAATTCCATCAGGAGACCATAAATCAAGCTTCTCCATTGACCTCGATAGATCAGCATACTTCGGGGAGGAAGCTCCTCTTTCTAGTCAACAAAGAAAATCAAAAAAGAAAAAAGAATCGTTAGTAAGTGAAAACTGAAAGGTGCTTACTGACACAAAAATGATAAAAAGCTAAAACAAGATGTATCTTCTAGTTAAAACCTCACTGAGACACTAGAAGATGGAAAGAAGGAACTCCTCCCCTTAACAAAGGAGAAATCAGCATTACTAGCAGAAGAAACAAAGGAAGTCAATTTGGGAGATGATAAGAACCCAAAGAACATCTACTTAGAAAAATCACTCACCCCAGAGGAGAGGGAATAGTTCATCGGTTTCTTTAAAGAAAGAATGATCAATTTCACATGGTCCTATTCAGATATGTCAGGATTAGATCCAAAGCTCGTACTACACCATCTCCCATTGCTACCCAACGCCAAACCTATCAAACAGAAGCTAAGGAAGATGTATCCCCATGTTGCATTGCTAGTCAAGGCAGAATTGAAAAATCTCCTGGATGCCAAGTTCATAAGACCTATACCATACACAGAGTGGATATCTTACTTGGTACTAGTTGCAAAGCACAGTGGTTAGATACAGATTTGCATAGACTTCAGAGATCTCAACATAGCTTGTCCCAAGGATGACTTTCCTTTACCTAACATTGACATGATAGTGGATCTAACTGCTGGACATCAAATGCTATCACTCATGGATGGATTTTTAGGGTACAATCAAATAAGGATCACATCAGAGGACCAACACAAAATAGCTTTCACATGTCCTTGGGGGATGTATTGTTGGAATGTCATGTTGTTTGGTCTGAAGAATGTCTGAGCAACATATCAAAGGGCTATGACAACTATCTTTCATGATCTCATCCACAAAACAATGGAAGACTATGTGGACAACATACTAGCCAAGTCAATGCTTCGCAAGGATCATCAACAAGTATTGGGACCAATCTTTGACAGAATGCAAGAATACAAGGTCTATTTAAACCCAAAGAAATGTGCATTGGGGTCACCATAGGAAAGCTACTAGGGTTCATAGTGTCACATAGAGCCATCGAAGTAGACCCAGAGAAAGTCAAAGTAATATTGAACATGCCTCCACCATCAAACCTAAGGCAACTGAGAGGTTTACAAGGAAGGCTCCAATCAATCAGGAACTTCATAGCTCAGCTAGCAGACAAGTGCCACCCATTCCAACATCTACTACACAAAGACATCAAATTCATATGGATAGAGCAATGCGAACAAGCATTCCAAACATTCAAAAACTATCTACTCAAGTCTCCTATACTGGTGCCACCAGTCCAAGGTAGACCATTGCTTCTGTATATCTCAGTAACAGAATCAACATTAGGCATACTCTTGGTACAACATGGTGACACAGGGAAGGAGAGAGTCGTCTACTATCTCAACAAAAATTTGGTCGGATATGAGCTCAAATATACACCAATTGAAAAATCATGCCTGGAAGTCATCTTCGCTTCCCAGAAGCTGAGACATTACATGTTGAGTCACCAAACAAAGTTGATAGAAATTATTGATTTGTTAAAGTACCTACAAATAAAAGTAGCACTCACCGGATGAATCGCAAAGTGGGTAACAATTTTAAGTGAGTTTGACATTGATTATGTAGACAGAAAGGCCATCAAAGGACAAGTGATTGCGGACCAATTAGTAGAGGCACCTATACAGGATCATCAGCCTATCATTTCCAACTTTCCAGATGAATCCATTATGACACTACAACCAAAGATCGAGGTATAGAAACTATACTTTGATGGATCGTGCATAAACCATGGTGCAGGGACAGGAATAATGCTTATCACTCCAGATCATGATACAATTCTAAAAACTTTTAAACTCAACTTCCCATGCACAAACAACATAGCATAATATGAAGCACTAGTGACTGGTCTAAAGATAGAAATTCAATAGAGAATCAAGAAAATTAAGGTCTACGGAGATTTGCAGTTGGTCATTAGCCAAGTCAACAATGATTATATGACAAAAGATGAGAAGCTAATACCATACAAAACACAGAAGGAAAGATTGTGCACCAAGTTCCACTACATCTTCTTTGAGAAATTACCACAAGCTCAGAACAAAGTTGTAGACGCAATGGCTACCATAGAATCACTGATCGATATGCCAGTCAATGAAACACGATTCTAGTTTCTAGTAGAATAACTCTTGGTGCCATCACATCAAGCATCCATCACATAATCAGCATGCATCCTTGTTGGTCCTGAAACCCCATGGTACCAAGATGTATACAACTACCTCCAAAATAGTGTCCTACCTCCCAACTTGTCTAGAAACTAGAGAATGTCCCTCATCTACCAAGCCTCTAGGTATACCATCCTCTCAACTACTTTATATAGACAAATTCTAGATAGAATTCTACTATGATTTCTCACTTCCACGAAATCCCAGAGAGCTCTATACGAGGTACATGAAGGAATTTATGGAACCCACGGAGGTGGCAACAATTTAGCTAAGAAGATCATCTGCATGGGATACTACTGGCCCATAATAGAGATAGATGCACACAAATATGTACAAAGGTGTAGGCAATGTCAGATTCATGGAGACCTAATCCATGCACCATCCCAAGAACTAAATCCTATCACATCACCATTGCCATTTTCTATGTGGGGATATGACCTAGTAGGAAAAATTACACCTTCTTCAACAAATGGTCACAAATACATCATAGCAGCAACATAGTACTTCACTAAGTGGGTGGAAGAAATTTCCCTCACTTACATTACCGGAAAGCAGATATCAATGTTCATACTTAACCACATCATTTGTCGATATGTGGTCCCTCAAACTATTCTGACAGATCACGATACGCCTTTCCAAAACAAAGATGTCGAAGAGCTATGTGAAAAGTTCCTTATCAAACAAGGATTCTCTTCATTTTATTATCCTCAAGGGAATGGCCAGGCTGAAGCTACAAACAAAACAATTTTGAAAATCTTGAAGAAAATAGTGAACAAATCAGGACGAGACTGGCATTTACAGCTTAGTCCAGCATTATGGGCATACAAAACTAGTGTGAGAACACCTACATGAGCCAATCCTTTCTCCCTAGTCTATGGATTAGAGGTGGTCCTACCCTCAAAGTGGAAATACCATCCCTACGGATATCATTGAAGAACCTGATTACAGATGAAAACTATAGAGTAACAAGGCTTAATGAATTGGAGTTACTAGATGAAAGGAGACAACATGCCTTCAACCACTTACAAGGATATCATAATCGCCTTAGAAGGAACTATCATAAGAAGGTGAGGTCATGAACATTTGAGGTAGGAGACCTTGTCCTCATGGAAAATCAAAATAACCAAGAAGAAAGAGTGAAACCAAGAAAGTTTGATCCTAACTGGCTAGGACCATATGTCATTATGAGCTCTACCCGTAGTGGGGCATACCAACTAGAGACACCAGAAGGATATCATCTCCTTGAATACATCAACAGCATGCACCTCAAGAGGTTCTACACTTGAGGTCTCTATGGTTAAGGAACCTATCTACATATCCAAAAAATACCAAAAAAATAAAAAAATAGAAAAAGTTACCTTAGTGAAAACCTGGCAAATATGCACCTTGGTGACAACAAAAAAAAAAAAGCAAAAAATTAAAGAGAAACAAAATCACTCTCTCAGTGAAAACCCAGCAAATAGGCACAATTGAGTAGGTACCTTGGTGAAAACTTGGCAAATAGACGTCAAGTGTTCAAATCCATCTTCACCGTCAATGAACTCCAAGACCAAAAGCTTGAGCACACTTCAAATGCAAGATCGACTACCCAAGATGTATCCAAAAGTAAAAACCCCTCTGAGCACCAAACACTTATCCATGGTTACTACTGGTCCACCAAACTAGGGGGTGATTCAAAATGTCATAAAAAATCCCTACAAATCATAAAACTCATCAAAAATCCTAAAAGATCAAAAAATCCTGAGAAAATAAATCTTCATCAAAAACATTCAAAAAATTGCAAAATCCCCAGCAATAAAGCCAACTCAGTTATCAAGAGAGAAAGAGGGCAATCACGCCCAGTCAATCAATGTCACAATCATGAGCTTTGTGAATCAGCATGGGGCTCATATGACACAACTTTATCAATCTATCAAATCTATCAACAAGCAATTGGCAACCAAGCCAAATCTATCAATTGTCACAATCATGAGCTTTGCGAATCAGCATTGGGCCCATCTGACACAGCTTGATCAGCTACCAAAATGATCACAATCAATCAATCATATCAATCATCTTACATGGTGATGGATACGCTCAAACCAGACAGGTGAGTATTATATGAGTCATCTATTACTGAAACCAAACACACTCAAGCAATCAAGCCAATCAAGCCTATCAAAAGAGTCAAGCCAATCAAGAGAATCCAACTGCATCAAGGAACCATCCAAAAATGTTGACTAGGTTAGTCATTTGGTCAGATGTCAGTCTATATTTTGCGGTTATGTTCTTATGCTACTCCAGGAACCACCATGTGAGGAGAGTAGCTATGATAGATCATGACTTATTTTCTTTGATTACTGTCTGTTTAATGTTCACTTCAATTTCAGGGCCATGATGATTTAGGATAAATGTGGTAGGCGCTGTCACTTATCTGGCAGCCACGCAGTTCCACAATCTGAGCTTAACCCTGGGAAAGAATTGGACATTCCTTCTCTTTTATTTGCTTGTTTATTTTATAGAATCAAGAGCTCACGGTGCTATTCAGATGGACTCTGAGTGCGTTGGAGTTCTATCTTGGTTTCTATGGTATTTTCTTTTTTGCAATCAAAAGCTCATGGTGCTATCCAGGTGGACTCTGGATGCGTAGGAGTTCTATCTTGTTTTCTTTGGTCTTTTCTTTACGAAATCAAGAGCTCACGGTGTTATCCATATGGATTCTGGGTGCATAGGAGTTCTATCTTGGTTTCTTTTTTTTAGTTAATTCAGAGGACAAAATGACATCTAGATGATCAATATCTGGGTTCTTTTGGCTCTCTTTCTTTTCAAATAGGGAACATAGCTGAACCCAGATGGTCAATATTTGGGTGCACTAAGTTCTCTTTCTATTTAATCTCTCTACTCCTTTCGCTTATCAAGAGGTCGTGGTCGTAGCCAGATGGTATGTGATATGGATGCATTGGACTCTCTTCAAAATTTTAAAAAATAAAAAAGATATAATGATGAAAAAAATTGGAAATGCGGTAGCAACTTGGGTCACCCATCCATTCTATCAATTCATATCTATCAATCATCAACCATCCTTTCTATCGATTCATATCCATCAATCAATCTGGGAGAAACTTTTTCCACTTTCTTCTAACTGACACATGAATTTACTTAGATATTTTGTGCATAGTAGATTGCATTCATTTATTGCATAAGGAAAATCCATTTACATGAGAATAGTAGATTATATAATCAATGCATCCATCATTAATAACATCATAACTAACATAGGACTGCATTCATCATCATCATATAGTGATTCATATTTTCAACAAATTAATGCTTATCTGACGCATTTTCTATGCTTAATTTGTTGAGGAGGCATAAATACACCTATTATCGCCAAGGCAAGCTGGGGCAAGATCAAAATAAATAATCTTTGACACACTGCGACAAGTCACATCGCATCAAAGAGGGGCAAATGTAGACACCCAAAAATGGACAAGCTTGCGACTTGACATTAAAAACACTAATTTTCATCTATTAATTAATGGTTTTTTAATCATTAAATAATCATCTATTTTCCTCTAAATTCATTCTCCAAATCATCTAATCTAATTCCCAAAATTAATTAAATAATTAATTTTATTTAATTAATTAACCTTAATTGATTAATTACCATTAATTAATTAATTAAATTAAATTTCTTATAGTTTAAATTCAAATATTTAAACTTACTAATTAAATTCTTCCAATTAAATTAATTTAATTTCATCAAATAAAGCAATTCTAAAACCAAAAAAGAATTTAATTATCTCACATGTTGAAAATATTAATTAAATAAATGAATTAAATATTCATTTATCTTCAAAGAGATAACTCCAATCAGATCACATGGGTTACTCCGCCCATCTCTCCAGTTCACATGGGTAACTCCACCCACCTCTTCAGTTCAAAAAGGTAACTCACAATTAGCTCTTTAGTCAACCAAACTCTATCTCCTCTTTACCAAATGAAGAGGTGGAGTTTACTGATGGCTTCTCCAGTTCCTTTTAATCTCAATCATTCATCTCCCTATCTCTGGAATTGATCTCAACTGTTCATTTCATCCCCAATTCCTATATAATAAACCCTTCATAACCATTTGAAGGATCTGGGATTTCAAGCTCTCGTGCGCCATTACTATGTCAGTTTGGTTCAATCATTCAAGCCATCTTGCGATCACACACCCATTTCAATTAGCAAACTCTCGATGCTTCTCAAGTCATAGACGCTTCCCACACCAATACTGAGCATCAAAAATAGTATTTTGAAAGGAGTAGAGAGAGACAATAGAAGCTTCAAGCACTTTTGGGTTTTCATTCATTTGTTTTCCTTTCATTGCTTGTACATTTTATTGGTTACGTTTCAAGTTATTCATTATTGGTAGCTTTGTGTATTGGATTTATATCATTGTAAACCTTTGATACTAACCCTTGCCTTTGGAAAGCTTGGGAACCATGAATCACGATTGAGGAGGTGTACAGGAGTAAGCATTAGAGAGATAAGGAGTTTTAATGGAGATATAAGGGGGTCGTTGAGCAACCGTCAAGAGTTACTGATTGGTGTTGACTTCGGCTTCTTAGGAGGAGATAAGAAAGACAACTGCAAGAGTCAAATCTAGGAGGCATTAATGCCTCAATAATAGTTAAAAAATTTCACCATGGGGATGGGTCCCCCAATGTGATCCCACTAGTTCAAAGCTCCAGTCAAAAGTGATTACTGATAAAAGAACAAATAGGATAACAACCTAAATGAGGTCATGGTGCACATACAGTGCCCTATTTCTATTTCATATCCTTGGGTTGATAATTGAATGTAACCTATAAGCCATGAAGGGTTTCTCGGTTAGATATCTCATCTATGAGTTTAAGAGCCATTGAAATAGCTAGTATCACAAGTGGATATAGGAAACTCTACAATTATGTTGGCTATGTTTGAGATTGAAAGTGTTGCATGGTTGTAAGTTTCATTGTTTTAAGTTGAATTATTTATCCTTAATCATTTTATTTTATTTAGCTTTAATTTTGTGGAATTTAAAACCTCCTTTCTTGGCCATGTGGGGGCCACATGTATTTTAATTCTTGGTCTGTATGCTCTTTATAGGACAAAAAATGAGGAATTTGTGTTCTATTGGTCAAAATTTTATGCTTCTTTTCCTAAGTATGTTTTTAAGCACATTTGAAAGTTGTGCTTCTCGTAGCATTGTAAGATATTAGACTTGGCTTGATAATAATATTCTAACATGATGGCCACACCTCCATTAGTACTATTAAGAACACAATAATTAATATAATGATAATAAAGTACCCACTCCTATATAAACCATATGTGTCCCTTAGATGTCACCCATCATAACTTAGATACCTAAATATAACACCTAGGACAACCTAATTATCTAACTAAGAATATATTAATGATCATATAACTTAATTACTTTAGTTAAGGTAGCCACAAGCTAAATACTCATAACCTTATGTACACTATAGGATTAAGGATGTGACATCTAATGCAATAAAATAAATTAAAATTGATAAGTGATTTCAAGTCGAACTAAGAAAACTAAGACAAGGTTAAAAGAGGAGGGTTTTTCTGGATTTTCATACCATGGGGACCATAAGAGATCAAAACAACTACCATAATATTGGTCCTCTCCATTTATTGCAATATTGTCCAATTTCATCACCATTTCTCTAGAAATCCTCTTTTCTTTCTCACAATCATGAATGAAGCTTCAAATGAACCAATTATATCATTTATAAGAATTTTTTTAATCACAAATCATATAAAACATATGTATACTTTACACCTTTCCATCATGGTATGTTTTTTCATCTCTATTAATTGTTTAATTTGAGCTAATGTACTTTATTGTTAGCATAATGAGTTCAATGTTCTCATTGATGTCAACATTTTGTGTGCATTAATATCAACCTAACTCAGAGAAGTGCAAAGAAGTACAAGAGTTTTAACTAATGTAGAGAAGTATGAGGTGTACCTTATGGACAAAAGTATGATATTTGTACCTCATACAAAGAAGTTCAAAGAAGTATGATATTTGTACCTAATGAAGAGAAGTACGAGAGTATCTAAAGTTTGATATACATGAAAGAGTATCTGAAGTTTGATATGTAGGAAAGAGCATCTGAAATTTGATATACAAGAAAGAGTATCTAAAGTTTGATATGTAGGAAAGAATATTTGAAGTGTTGTATTGAATTTTCACATTTTTTTTTAATGTTTGGTGGTGATAGAAAGTCAGTATGATGTTTATTCAAAAGATGGAAGTATGGTAAGCTAGAAAATGCAGGATATATTATTTGAAGTCCTTATTGGAGAATTATCTACATTCTTCCATATAAGAAGTTGATGACTTACAACTTTGGTGCTAAAATGTATGGTTTGTGAATAATGCATTATCATACTTTTCAATTCCACAGAAGATCAAAGGAAGTTATGTTTTGTTTTTTGTTGATAGCAAGGTTGGTTGTCACGAATAGTTAGGACAGGTTTAGAGAATACTCTTCATTGGCATCTCAGGTTGTGTAATTTGGTGGACGTGTTTTTAATGTTTTTGTAGTGTTCTAGTTCATATCATATGTTGGTTTTCTCTCCAAGTGAAGTTATGTTACTCTAAGTGCAACATGGTCTTTTGTGTTGGTTCTCGGTTGACTTCGATAATTATGGTGAATTGATTTTTGACTTATTGGTCTAGATATGATTTGGAGGAAGAGTTAAGAGATTAAAAAAGGTTCTTCCATGGCATGTGATGATGTGTCATGTGTATTGGAGAGTGTTTTGGGTTGACCCACTAATGTTCTTGTAGACACCTAAAAAGGACCAGTTGCTTTAACACAATGACCTTTTTATGAGTAATAGGCCATAGACAATTTTTTATTAATTGTAAAATATTTACAAACTCGGTTCAGTGTGGGCACCGGTAGGAAATAACCGAGCTAAGAAAACCTTAGGTCTTCTATAGAACTATAAAAGTTAAGTCTTACCTTACATAAAAAGTTCTCATTTCTTTTAAAATTATAGGATAATATCATCATTTCTTCTTAATACAATAAGAGGAGAAGGAATTCACATTCTCATTTTCCTTCCTCCTAATTTGCATGTTCTACCAATACATTGTAATTGCTATGGTTGCATCGTCCCCACTATATAGGGTTGAAATTCATCTTTACAATTCTTTATTTGATATATCATAATGCTCATGTTCTTTAGTTGCCTATTGAAGCCTTATAATGAACTTTATTTCCACTTAGTGAATTGGCAGGATGTGAATGAATCTACTCCGGGAGATCTTTAGAGGAACTTAAATGCTTTACTTTGACATTTTTTTACCTTCACACATACTAACATCTACCAAACCTCGACACCAAGTTAAGGTCTTAGATGACTACATCTTTGTTAAGTCAACACTTAAATATCACAAATGATGACAAATATATCTGCAAATAAGTTCTCACATATAACTAGTCAAGCTATTCAACAATATAAGTAACTCTCATTTCCTACTAATCATACTATTAACAATTTATGTCATTATGATCCAGCCACATTAATGGAAAAGATAACAAATTTTTTTCAACCAATTGCACTGCACTTCATCTTTAAGAGCCAAATCTTAAATTAACATGGAGTAAGGTGAAGGGATAAGAACAGAGTCTACATGTAACATTGGTACAATCAAATTTTGAGCTTAGAATGGTCCTTAACTTGAAAATGATAAAATTTAATGCATGTGGATACACACACACACACACACATGTATGCATATATAGACATATCTATTTCCATATAAGCATATATATTCCTTTTCCTTTGTTGATTTGGTTATATTTCCCCCTATTGATGGTCTCCCTATTTATCAACCTAACTCTCTACCCGTGGAGGCTTAGGGAGATCCCCATCATTTGGTCCCCTTTCAGAGATGTCTAGTTGTTACTAAAATTTTCTACACCTTTCGGAGTACCCCTCTCGATACTAATTAGATAAATCTTAAGGCACATGATGAAAGGGACATATTTGGGCTTTATATGGTCTAGGATCACTCTCATAAACTGTGGTACACAAGTCCTCTCCTCGCCAAAAATGGAAACCAATATCTGGGTATTTCATATTACTGAGAATAGGCAGATGACCTTTCGAGGGAATATTAAGCCAAAAAGATGGAATTTCATACTGCTACCATTGGATGATCTGTCGAGGCATACAGTAGAAAATGTATTGGGAGACATGTATTTTAATTACGAATTCACTGACAAGGTTAATGGAGAAATTTTAGGTTCTTTTGTGGCTCTTATGATAGTAGCTAAAATCCATAAATAGGACATCATAACGCTATGCAAATCAATTTTCATCAAAGAAATTCTAGGAGAATTAGAAAATGTGGTTTTTAGTATAAATGAGTATCTAGAAATACCCTACTCTAAGGAATATATGAGGGTTGATCTAGGGTGCCTAGATGCCTTATAAAATGATGCGAGAAATTCAATCTTGGTCTTTAAGAATAGGAGTTTCTTTGATGAGAATTGGTCAAAAATGGAAAGGAACATCCATCTCTTACTTAAGTGGCTACGAATTTCCCCTGTATAAAATACCCTATGGTTGAAGGAATATATGGGGATTGAGGGATTTTTTGTACCTCCATCATTTGACAATGTAGACATGGATAAGATCTAGATCATTCCCCTGATAATAATAATAAATAGTTAGTGTCGGGGAAGCCTCACATTGTAGATCCTGAAGGAAAAGGTAAGGTGGAGATTGAATAATTCGAGGAGGGTACAGAGTCTGAGGAAGATGTGATCATCATTAAAAGGAAGAAAAAGAAGTAATGATGATCACATCTTCCTCAGACTCTATACCCTCCTCCATGAATTCTTAAGTCTCCACCTTACCTTTTCCTTTAGGATCTCCAATGTGAGGCTTCCCCCGACACCAGCTATTTTTTATTATTATCAGTGGAATTATTTGGATCTTATCCATGCCTACATTATCAAATGATGGAGGTACATCAAAGCCATCACTCCTCATATATTCCTTCAACGGTAGGGTATTTGATGTATATGTATGTATGTATGTGTGTGTGTGTGTGTGTATATATATATATATATATGTATGTATGTATAAATATGAAAATTAGGAAAGAATAAGACCAGTAAAGTAAAAATGGGAGATAATAAATATATAATAGGGAAGAATTGTATCAATATCTATAATTATCAATGGACGAATATAAATAAATAAGTGTGTGTGTGTGCGCGCGCGCGCGCGTGCGTATGCGTGTGTGCACACGCAAACATATACATATATATCAGTATACAAATATAAATATGAATATAAAACTAAATATATATACATCTATATATACAAACGTCATATAACCACCATTAGGTATTGTATAGGCATGCTCAGACCTGTGAAGCCAGGTGGAGTCAATGCCTAGTACCTGCATCAATTGAAACACAAAAACATTTGCACAACATATATACATATACATCTAAATCTAGCATGATGTATGTGTGTACATGTATATATAAATATATATACCTATTGTTAAATATATGTATATATAGAATTAATGGATGTATATTTATATCACT
This sequence comes from Thuja plicata, assembly GCA_018584345.1. Taxonomy (NCBI): domain Eukaryota; kingdom Viridiplantae; phylum Streptophyta; class Pinopsida; order Cupressales; family Cupressaceae; genus Thuja; species Thuja plicata. Next base: position 1,653,603 of record MU227419.1, read on the forward strand.
GCTAATGCTCTAATTTATGGCCATAAAGAGATGTCACTTTATTATGCTTCATATATGTCAGCATAAATTTTCACTTACTACAAATATGTATCTATTTATGTAGGTACCTTTGGGATCCATCTTAGTAACACCATAGAGGGATCTATGGCGTCTATCCCATCTGATTTTATCCTACAAACCCAATTTTTTTAGGTCACATATCCATTCATGGATGGTACCATCAACACCTATGTTTGCTAGTTCATCTTCTCTTGAGTTACCTTCCCTGTAGATGTGGTTGAAGGTGCATCTCCTAATGTCTTTGATTAAGTGCATATCTCTATACAATATTGCATTAAGTCTCCAATTTGGCATTGGTCATTTTCTTAGGGCATTAATCACTATAGTCGAGTCCCCCACAATTTCTAACTTCTCAATCTTCATTTTTCTGTTGATCATAAGCTCATCTATTAAGGCCATAAGCTCAGTAACATTATTGTATTTCACTCCTAGTGATATTTTTTTCCATGCTACTACCATACCATCCAAGTTGTGGATACAAAATCCATCCCCCTCCTACCCTAGGTTGCCTCTCAAAGCCCCATCAAAGTTTAGTTTGATCCATCCATTCGAGGGAGGAGACCATTTGCACTCTTCCCTTCTTTTTTCTTCCCTTCATCTCCAAATCCAACATAGGGAGGTATCTTTAACCCTATCCATATCCCTCTAATCCTCTTATACTAGTGGGTCACCTTAGCTTCTTTTCTAGGTTGATTTGAAATCCTATTGTTTAGTGTTTCTACGATAACAACTTCTATTTTATTGATTAATTGTTACACCCTCATTTTCTTATCCCTAAATATTCCTACGTTTCTCTCCTTCCAAAGTTCTTAGATTACTATTAAATGATTCAATACCCATAGCTTACTGTAAATGATTTCTTTGTGGAGGACTGACCATCTTTTAAAGAAATCTAAAAATGGTATTGGGGAGACCTAAAATCCAATTGAGTCTACCACATAACCATTGCCAACAATGGTTGGCATATTTGAAAGATAGTAGGATATTATCTACCGATTCTTCTTCTTCTTCACATAATGGACATCTACTGGGGCCTTCATACCACATTATTCTAAACTTGTTAGCTGTTAGAATCTTCTTTTGTAAAGCTATCCATGAAAACATTCCTACCTTTGGGAGGCAGTACCTGTCCCAACATAGATTGAAAGGGATATATATGGAAGGTTTTAAATGTTTTTTTATCAGAGCATTGTATCCTTCTTTCATATTATACTCCCCTGATTTTGATCCATCCCAAACCAGCATATCTTCCCCTTGGTGAAAGTGATATTTTTGCCTATAAGAATTTTATTTAATTCATTTCTTTCCATCTTTGGGATATTACACTTATCCATTCAATTCCATTTCCAACTATTTATTGACTCTCCCTCAATGTAGTCTTTAACATGCCTTCCCCATTGAACTTCCAACAAGCTTTTTGAATTTCCAAAATTATATAAATTGTCCATAATGGGGAAACCTCCCAAAGAGCCTTCCCAGATTTGGGCTTGGTCTCCATTTCCCAAATTCCATGTCAACTTCTCTGTGATAATTTTCCTGCACTCTAACATAAAATTCCATATACATGACCCCCTGGGAGGGGTTTCTCTTATAAAGATGGTTGTGGTATCTCCACCCTGCAAGTATTTGTGTCTTGGAATTATTACCCATTTTATATTTGGATTAGTATACATTCTACATACTAGTTTTGCCCCTAATGCTCTACTTTGTTCTTTTATATTTTCTATTCCTAATATACCTTCCTCCTTAGGTCTACACACTTTATCCCATGCAATTAAGGGCACATTCCTCTTATCTTTTGACCCTTTCCACAGGAAGGATCTTAAAATTTTATTTATTTCTTTTATTTTATTGATGGGGAGGCCAAGACATGATAACTGGTAAATGGGAAGGGTTGATAGTACCATTTTTAGCATAATGGCCTTCCCTGTAGAAGAAATTCATTTACCTTTCCAGGATTCTATTTTATTCTTAATTTTTTCTATAATATGATCCCACGGTCTACTCAATCTCTTTCATTTATCCAAGGGAAGGCCTAAATTTTTACAGGGAAAGTTTCCTTTTTAAAAATTCAAGATGATACAAATGTCCTCTTCTACATCCCTCGTTGTGTTAAAAAAGAAGATTTTAGATTTCTCTTTGTTAATCTCTTATCCAGAAGCTTTTGTTTAGGAATTTAGAATGCTCTTAAATTCCTTAGCCTCTTGTCTCCCACCTTCCCCATAAATAATTGTATCATCAACAAACTATTGATGAGATATAGGCTCTAAATCACTTGTTAGTTTGATACCTTTGATTACACCACTTTCCCTTGCCTTAGTGAATTATCTTCCCAGTGTTTTTTCCATAATAATGAACAAAAAGGGAGAGATTAGGTCTCCTTTTCTTAAACCCCTAGAGGTATTAAATAATCCTTTAGGTGTACCATTGATTAATACTGACATTCTAGGAGCGGAGATACATTCAAAGATCAAATTAACCTATTGTTTTGAAAAGTCGAAGGCTTCCATACATTTACACAAAAATTCCAGTCTACTTTGTCATAGGCTTTCTTAATATCAATCTTGATCAATATACTAGGATTACAATTTTTTGAATAGAATGGATTGCTTCTTGAGAAACTATTACTCCATCATATATGGATCTTCCTTGGACAAAACTTGTATGTTCTTCATTGATAAGTTCTGGGAGCAGATTTTGGATTCTATTGGCTAATATTTTTGTGAAAATTTTATAGATAGTATTACATAATGAGATAGGCAAAAATTCATCAAAGTTATCATCCTTATCCTTATTAGGAATGAGAGTAAGGAAAGTGTTATTAATTTATTTTAGTAGATTACCAAAGTTCCTAACAGATTTCATCGCCCCTAACACCTTATCACTAATAAAGTACCAGCACTTTTGAGAGAAGAAGGTTGGGAAATTGTCTGGTCCTGGGGCCTTATCTGAGTACATCTGCATAAATCCAATCTCTATATCCTCTTTGGTGAATTTTTCATTTAGGGATTTATTATGTTCAACAGTAATGATTCTAAGTATATTTGATACAACTTTATTTTGATGTTCTATATTTTATCCTTCCCAGTTATTTAAAATTCTTTCAAAATGATTTACAGCTTCTTCTGCTATAATATCAGGATCCTCCAATACATTTCCGTCATTATTTTTAACCTTGAATATCCTATTAATATTCCTTTGTTGTTTCGTGCTATTATGGAAGAATTTTGTGTTTTTTTCCCTTGCTTCCAGCCACGTTTCTCTGGATTTTTGTCGCCAGAAGATTTCTTCCTTAGCTAGAATGTCTTCATATTCATTTAGAAGTTTCCTTTCTTTGTGGTAGAGTATTCATCCCATTACTAATTACATCATTATTAACTAGTTCTAGCTCTTCCTCAATCTTAGTTTTTTCTTCAAAGATGTTTCGAAAGTGATTTTTTGTCCACTAAATTAGCTTGTTCTTTAGTATCTTCATTTTTTTATACTAGATAGTATAATCTTGATCTTGATTCCTTCACCTCTTTCCACCATACCTCCAAATTTTATTTAACAGACTCTCTTCTCTAAGCCACATCTTTTCAAATTTATACGGGCATCATTTAGGTTGTTTATCCTCCCTTATGTTTAAGAGGGTAGGGAAATGATTTAATCCTGATTGAGGAATGATATCTGCTAAAAATGTGAACTGAAAGACTGCCAAACTTCCTTTGAGGAAGAATCTATCTAACTTTTCAGTGATGTGATTGAAACCTAATCTCTTATTATTCCAGGTGAATGCATCCTTTTCAGTCTTAATTTCTAGGAGATTATTTTTGTGTACCCATTGTCTGAAGTCTATTGTTGATTGGGCCTCTTTAGAAGTACCTCCCCACTTCTCTTTGGGGTCCAATATTTCATTAAAATATCCTCCTATAATACATATCTAGTCCAGTGTATTTACCAAGTGGTGTTTTATCTCCTTCCAAACCTTTATATTTTCTCTATTCTAGATTGGCCCATAAACATTAACAAGTAAGAACTGCAAGTTGCTCTTGACACTCCTTACATTCCCACTTATCCAATTTTGATGGAATTCTTATTTGTAAAAGGAGACAACTCTTGGGTCCCATATTATTGGCAGACCTCTAGAGGCACCAATGGTTGGGGACCCATCTATTATCCAAGTGCCTAATCTCTTTTTGAAGACCATTATTTCATCATGGTTAAATTTTATTTCTTGCAGCATAAATATTTCTGCCTTTGTTTCATATATGCATTATTTCACAATTTGTTTCTTGTTAGGGGCATTAATTACCCTAACATTCCTACTAATGACTTTCATTTCTCCATGGTAAGGCACTTCACCTTCTCAACATTTAACAGAGTAGTTATTGTTTCCATATGATGAATATGATCATATCCTAGATCATGTAGTGGATGTTGTAGTGTTGTCATTTCTCACAACAAGTATTCTAGGTTGATTGAATGCATTATACCAGTGATGAAGGTGATTTCATGAGTATTTTTTTGTGTGTTCACTCAATCAGTGATAACACAGTCAGTCAGTCATGGTAAATGTGTTACGCATTGATGATCTAGACTATTCAGATGGTGTGCTCAGTCAAAAAGTATCTACAAAGTCCTTTCTACCTACATATATGATCTCTTAAGAAGATTCAATGTACATATGAAGATTTTAAGGAAACATAAGTGTTATCAGGTAGAACAGTCAACCGGTCAAGTGAAGGTGATGAAATCGAGGTAGTGGTAAATTATTCATCAATGTTTGATTCATTTTTGAATTATATTATTGAGGACCAACCTTGAGGATTTCCATTTCCTATGTTGGCATGATCACTTATGAATTTTGATGGGGATTTAGAGGTTGACTCAGGTAACACAATTTAGGGTTATTCCACCAACCTAGATATGTTTATAAGAGATGAAATCAAAAATAAATTAGAGGTTTTTATTGGTGTGATGATTGTGATTGTTGAAGGAAAAGTTTGTATGATCAAAACAATATAGTGTACAGTACAGAAGTGGATATGTCATGCATAAAGTTCCATCATCAGGTCATTCTTTGAGTTTCTTGCTCAAGGCAAGTTTTGACAGGCTTATGGTCAAAATCCTTTAATAGGGTTACTCCTAACAGGGTATGCAGCATCCTAACAGGTCTGAAGACAAAATCCTTTAACATGGTGACTCTCAGAAGGAGTTTTAAATACCTTAACAGGGTAGTTCATAAAGGTACTTTATAATAGCTCCTAACCGGGCTATAAATACTCTTAATAGGGTGATGTAATGCTCCTAATAGGGAAGATCTTATTGGTGCACTAGTGAGATTTGTGGGCGATAATTCCAATCGTGGTTTTCCCCTCTAACAAGGGTTTCCATGCAAAAACTTTGGTATCTTTGTGTTGATTTTATGGATGCATGTTTTGTTATGATTTTATGTTATATTTATCTTTGCATGTTGGTTACTTTGGAAGTTGATAAAAATATTTTGTAGATCTTGTGTTTCCCTGATTCACCCCCCTCGCTCTCTCAGTGCCTTATAACATTAAAAATTGGTATCAGAGCCAAGTTCCCTTGAAGAATCCTAAAATCTTGGGAAGGATCCTTAAGGTAGATATGGAAGGTTTAATATATCAAAAGAAACTTGAGAAGCAACTTGTAAATGCTGAAAAAATCATTGAAAGACCAAAAGAACAACTCCTGCAATCAAGAGAAAAGAGACATGAACTTGTTGACCAACTTGAACGACTATCTGCACAAAGTGGATCTGAGGAATCTGAAGCAGCTCTAGAAGAATTGTCTCAAGAGAATGAGCAGCTACATAAAGACAAGAAGAACATCAAAAGAGAGTTAGTATCTTTGTCTGATAGAATGGGTGAAGAAATGGAAGCAAGGAAGGTTTTAGAAGAAGCAAGGAAAATTGTAGAGGAAGCCCTAAAAGCCAAATATGAAGCCCTAAAATCTAAGGTGTATGAGCTCTTCAAATATGAAAAAGATGCTGGTACATTTCATGTACATCTACATGAGACAAAGGAAGAGAATCAAGAAGCTCTAAGGCAGAATGAAAATCTGAGAAAATAAAATAAGCAACTGAAAGGTGAATTGGAGGTTGCAAATGATCTACTCAAGAAGTTTAATTAAAGTTCTACAATGCTTGTTGAACAACTAAAGAATCAAAGAATGAATGGAGAGAGTCATGGTTTAGGCTACACTAGTTATGTAGTTGGTGAATCTTCAGGTACCATAAGGACCAATCAAGATGAAAAGTCTACACCTAAGGTGAATCAAAGAAGATCTGGTAAGATGTCTTATAAACTTGTTCATTTCAATTGTCATAAGGTTGGATGTACTGCTAATGTATGGAATAAAAATATCATATCTAGTGTTTCAAGTATTATATTTAATGCTAGACCAAGTACCTTTCATGGTTATTGTTACAATTGCAATAAATATGGTTATAGAGCTAATGAGTGCAAGACAAGGATGGACAATCAATGGTTACAAGTGGACTGACCAAGTCCTTATCACAATGAGAACTGGTGGAATGTTACTTGTTCACATTTTTACAACTATGGTCACATGGTGATCAACTAAAGATTGAGCACAAGTAGAGGCAATGCAGGACCTTGGAGATCAACTGGTATGCCATGTTTTCATTGTCTTAAGATAGGTTATGCTGCTAGGTTTTGTAGAGCAAGGAACAAAAACGTGAACCAAATAGTTAATCAATCATACAAGAAAAATAGAAATTATATTGTGAATGTTGAAGAGATCAAGAATCATATGAACAAAACTTGGGTAAAGAAGAGTGAAGGCAAACCATCAGAAGATTCCACATCTTCACCGGGTGTAGAGAATTCATCATCAAACTAAGTCATCTTTAACCTAGGGGAGAAAGCATTGTTGAATCCATTAAAGAAAACTTAGATGCATGTGCACTAAGTTTTACTTGCATATTTAGATGCATATGGTTACTTTGTAGTTTGGTATAAAATTTGGTTTAACTGCACAAAGTTTTGGTTGACCACTAACAATATCTTTGAAGGTATATGTTGTAAATTATCAATTGGCGATACATTTAATTCTTAAGGAGAGATGGAAGATAAATGCATTTTAGGTCTTATTTTTCACCTTCACATTCAAGAGATATAGCCAGGAGCAACAGAAGTGAAGTTTGATAAAACTGACAGCAATTCAAATGACTACAGAAGATTTTGAAGTGATTTTGGTGAAGAAATTTGCAAGGGTTTGATTTGTTCATCAAGAGGTGACTTAAGAGGTATTTATTGATATTATTGAGCTTGAATCTGTTGTTTGAAGGATGGATACACCTATCATTGTTGAAATCACTGAGAAACCTAGGTCTAAATTCAAAAGGCGTCCATATAAGTCAGTTGAGGATGATCCAAAGGGTGCCCTAACCAGCGTACCCTATTGAGTGATGCACATAGAATATGTTAGGTCATATATTCATTGAAAGATTTAATATTTAGGTGAATCACACATGCATTCACTGTATGAAAAGTTGTGTAACAATCTGGTGCCAAAGGATGAACATAGAGTGATCGCTAACAAGGGTTTTGAATATGTGATACACCTTCCCTCTGACTTTGAGGAAGAACAGGTCAGATATGTGTTGAGAATGATTCATGATAATTTCATGTGGCTTTATAGACCCTACAAGATCACAAAAGAAGCTATACATGCAGTAACAAGTTTTTGTGCAACCGGTGAATTACCTCAACTTAGGTCAATTCCACAGGATGTAGTTACTGACCTAACAAAATCAAAGTAGGAAAAATGTGTGATGATAATAAATGATATCCCTAACCTGAATGTCAGATTTTCATCTATGGTGATTGGATACAAAGTGTTTTACTAAAGCAGAATCAACATTGTGCCTATTGTTTCCATTTACAGTGCATATAGGAGGGTGAAGGAAGATGCAGAGTATGACTTGTGTGGTGAAATGAGAGATCAGTTCTTTCTAAACATGGAGAATATTGAGAAAGATAAAAGGCAATTATTCAAATATGGCCAATTTCTTATGGATTTGTTTTTCTAATTCCAAAACATTTTCTCTGGTATTGGTCAAGTTACTTGGTCAGATGACATGCCGGTGGTTATCTAAATGAGAAACTATGTTAGAGTGATTGAAAATGACTTCACTGAGAAGGTATGGGGTTATTTCAAGAATTTCCAAAAGAAAATGCATCAGATACAAAGGATACCAACTAAGATTGTTGATAAATATAAGAATTTTATTTTCTTCATGGTAGATACGGATACATGTTTGATGGAAGCGGTTATACCTAGGACCTCATGGGCCATGCCTATTGGTTATGAGGTAGATGTAGATCTATTAACCTTACATGTTGAAGATCTATTATCCAATCCTTTTGATCCCAATACTCTTAGGTTTGGAACTTACAAGGAGAATTCCCTTGAAGTTCATGACAAGATATACAAACCAGTCATAAAGAAGAAGATCATGAAGGAAGTGGAGGAATTTTCTCTAAAGAAAGGCTTCACACAAGAAGCTATTGATAAGGCAAGATCTAGATATGAAGCTGAGAAGGTTAGCACATCAACAACAATTACAAGAGGTGATGGTGTGGAATTTGTTTCTTCTACAACCGGTGGTTCCCCAACCGGTAGGCAGACAAGGAGTGCTACAATAGTCAAGAAGGAGAAACCCTCTCCTCCAACTAAGATCCTAGTGAGAATATTAGTAAATCCAACACAACCTGAGCCCACAAAAGAAAATGAGGCTTTTACAACAAAGGTTACTAGCAAGAGGAAGAAAGAGAAGGAAAAAAGGTACAAAGAAGCACAAGAGGAAGTTGAAGGAACGAAGTCAGAAGAAGAACAAAAATATTTAAAGGCTCAAGGTAAGAAATCTAAAGTGATTGGTGCCCCCACCATTAAATTTGTTGAGCCTAACTTTATAAAGTTTATTTCCATTGATAAATTCAAGAATTGGGGTGTACTTTTTGATGTCAACAAGTATTATGAAAAGTTTAGTGAGGAAGATCAAAGGAAAATTGAAGATTTTGTTGTAGGAAGTATGCGTAGGTTAAGTCATTTCATTAGTCAATTGCAAGGACAAATTCCTAATTCATTATATGGTAAAATTGAAGTTAAATGGAAGGAAGCATTAAAGCAAGAAAAATAAATAATAGAATATGTCTTAGTCCAATTACAAATAGAAATGTCAAAAGAAGAAATCAAAGGAACTCTTAAGAAAGTTAGACCTGCATTCAAGACTAAGACAAGACTTACAAGACTACTGATTGGAGATTCTCAATCAGTGCAAGATGAAACAAGGAGCATTCTAAAGAAGCACTTCGGTCTTGATAAGGAGAAGAAGGATTAAGAACATTGTGAAGTGGAAGAGGATCAGGAGAAAGGAGAACATAGTGAATCAGAGAAAAATAAGGTTTACATATGAAGGGTGAACCATAAATGGTGTGAAGATCATAATTGATAACCTTTATTTGGATGAGCCCAAGGATACCATTAACACCACAGGTGATGATCATGTCATGGATATTCCTAAAGAATAAAGGGGCACTATACAGAAAGAGGAGGAAGTGTCCAAGGACACTCAAGAACAATAAGAAAAGGAGACAAAGAGCAAAGGAATCGGTCAATATATGACCAAAGATGCAACAGTTGAAACACTTGTAGATGATCAAATCCAACATGTACCAGTGATGGAGGCAACAAGTGGAAATGAAGAAGCTAAAGATGAACATAAGGAGAAGACCATAGACAAAGAGACAGAAAAGGTAACAAATTTTCAGTCTTTGTCTTCTAGCATTGTTGGTATGGATGAAGATATACCAGCTATTAAAGGGAAAATAGATTTGAATACTATGAGTCCTAACGAGATGATATATATTTATATTGCTATTAAGTCCAAAGAAAAGAAGGAGAAGATGAAACAAGAGGCATTAGTTATACTGACTGCAAGATATATACTATATGACTTACTACCTGAAGTAAAGTATGATGAGGAGGCCACATCAATTGAACATTTAGGTAAATTGGTCACAACTACTGGAGAGAAAATGAAAAGTCTAAAGGATGCTGAAATAATGAGAGCATAAAGAGATTATGAAAGGAATAGGTCATAAAAGTTGACTCAATCTATTATACTTATAGGGATGTGAAGGAACATAGGATTGCAAACTTAATGGAGTTACAAAGTCTATTGATTCCTAAGATGGAGATTTTGCAAAAAGGTGTTAAAGAGACTAGAATGGTGTTAGTCTCACCTGCTTTGTGCACTATAGAAGAATTGGAGGAGCTTGCATATTTTTTGCATGGGCAGATACTCATCATGGATAACCTACTGAACACTTGGGTTAGTGACTTATAGGTTTTGAAGGCCAATTTTTAATATGTATTCAGTATATTGTAAATAGGTAAATGCTACTCTTTATAAATAAATTTTGTCTTTGGTCATCCATTATATTACCTTTGTCATTATTTTCAAAGGGGTAGTAATATAGAGTGAAAATTTGGCTAAGTATTTGTAAAGGGGAATAGTACAGGTATAAGCAGTGCAATATGTTACATGACATTGCATGATCTATTTGTAATTACCTTGGAGGGGAGTAATCCTAAGGGGGAGTTATTATTTCTTGAAGTTTTGTACCTAATTGATTTCATTTTTGTGCAATTAGACACTTAAATTATTTTTTCCTAAGTGTTGCCATCAATGCCAAAAGGAGGGATTCTTGGCATATAATGAAAATTATCATATCCTAGATCATGTAGTGGATGTTGTAGTATTTTCATTACTGGAAACAAGTCTTCTAGGCTGATTGAATCCATTATACCAGTGATGAAGGTGATTGCGCAATGTTTTTTTCTGTGTGTTCAGTCAATCTGTGATAACACAGTCAATCATGGTAAATGTTTTATGTAGTGATGATCTGGACTATTTAGATGGTGCGATCAGTTAGGAAGCATCTATAGATTTTTTCTGCCTACATCTATGATCACTTAAGCAAATTCAATGTACAGATGAATATTTGAAGGAAACATCTATGTTATCGGCTAGAACAATCAGTCGGTCAAGTAAAGGTGATGAAATCAAGGTAGTGGTAAATTATTCGTCAATGTTTGATTCATTTTTGAATTATATTGTTGAGGTATGACCTTGAGGATTTCAATTTCCTATGTTGGCATGATTGCTTATGAATATTGACTGGGATTCAGAGGTCAACTCAGTTAACACATTTTAGGGTTATTCCACAGACTTAAATATGTTTATAAGAGATGAAATTGAAAATAAATGAGACATTTTTGTTGTTGTGATGATTACGATTGTTGAAGGAAAATTTAGTATGATCAGAATAACATAGTGATCAGTATAGAAGTGGATCTATCAAGCAAAAGTTTCCATCATTAGGTCATTCTGAGTTTCTTACTCAAGGCAATTTCTAACAAGTTTGTGGTCAAAATCCTTTAACAAGGTTAAACCCAATAGGGTATGTAGGATCCTAATAGGTCTAAAGATGAATCCTTTAACATGGCAACTCTCAGAAGGAGTTTTAAATCCCTCAATAAGGTAGTTCCTAAGAGGACTTTGTAATGGCTCCTTACCAGGCTATAGATACACTTAACTGGGTATACCCTTAACAAGGTGATGTAATGCTCTTAACAGGGAATATCTTATTGGTGCACTAGTGATATTTTTGGGTGATAATTCCCACCTTGGTTTTTCCCTCTAACAAGGGTTTCTACGCAAAAACTTTGGTGTCTTTGTGTTGATTTTGTGGATGCATGTTTTGTTATCCTTTTATGTTATATTTATCTTTGCCTATTGGTTACTTTGGAAGTTGATGAAAATATTTTTTAGATCTTTGGTCACACTGATTCACCCACCTCCCCCTCTCATAGCCTTATAACATTAACATTTTTAGTTTGGTCTTCCACATTACCAGCTTTTTCCCTTAGTTCTGACAATGATTTTCTACCTCTTCTCTTGGAAATCTTTGCACAATCTAGAGTATACATTCCTATATCAGAAATTTCTACTCCCTATTGTGTATCCTCAATCTCTTTCTCCTTCCTTACCATCTCAATAATTTATGCATTCATTTCCACTATTTCTCCTTCACCTTCCTCCAGTTCTATAATCTTTGCAATGAGTGATTTCTTTTCTTTAATAATATCTTCTTCGTTAATGAAATCTTTGGCTATCTCTTCAATCATATTATTGAGAACCTCATTACAAATATACTCCAAAACTAATTCCAAAACCCTTCATTCTTTCACATCCCTCCATGATGTTCTTGTTGACTTCCTCTTCCTTAGAGTATGTCCTCGCCTCTTCATCCCCTGATTTTTCCACATCTGCAATAGTTGTATACAAATTTGTATTTTCCACAACTGGGTAAAGATCTTGATTATCCCTTAGAAATTTAATCATCTCTTCTACTATTTTCCTCTTAGAGGAATATTTCTCCATTCCAATGGGGACCTCAGTCCTTTTCTCTAAAATCTCCCCCTCCTTAGTATCATTTATTGTGGTAGCTTGAGGGCTATCATGTTGTTGTTTTTTGGGTTGGATCTCTACCATAAATCCTCCACCCTCCTCATTCAACATGATGTTCATTATTTCACCCTCTTTAGGCGATTTGCAAATTGGAGATCTCCCTCTATTCTGAGGTCTACTTCCTAATCTAAATTCCTCATTACTAGAGATTGGTCCCTAATAAAATTCTAGCTTTATAAGGCATGTGTTTTTCTCAGTGGTTAATTCTATAGGTTTTATTTGGGTTCAATTAATATCTACATCCACTATCATTTTAACATCAAAAGAAAATGTCCATTTTTTCTAGACCAATAAAGCCTCCCAATTCATCTCCTAATCTAAAAATTACTTGAGAATGCATTATCTCAACTGGAAAATTAATAAATCTTACCCATTTTGGCATCTTTTTTATTTATATTGACTAGGATTGAATTTTGGTTGCCAGTCAATAAATTTAAAATTGAAATCTTGATAAAATATGTAATCCCCATTTAATAGTTTAGATTTCAGGGTTTCAGTTATGCAATCAATATACAAAAAAATGGGTAGAATGGTTATACTTACCTGACCCATGTATGCTTGTTCTCACCAATGAGAAATAATTTTGATAGGTAGTCCAGATCCACACCATTTGGGAAAAATATCATATGTCTTGTAATGTTCCCTTAAACCCTTATTATAATTGCTTTTCATAATCATCACATTGGATTCTTGTCTCCAATTTGTTGTTTCAAGGTTGGATTCATGCGGTTTGTTTTGCCAAAATTGTGCCCTATAACTGGGATTCTTATTGTATTGTCTCACTTGGTGATTAGGGACATACATGGGTATCTAGCGCCTTAAATTCCCAAGCATCTTGGTCATCAATTTGTCATGAGCTAGAGTCTTCAAACCAAGGGTTGGTTTTACTGAACCCTTCACACCATTTTGGAGTGGCATAAATCTATTATGAAAAGAAAGGCCTAGAGAATCATATCACAATATTTTTCTTGGAGTGGGAGGGGAATGAATCCTTCTTCCTAGAGCCACTCGATTAGCTCCTGAGGCAAATTTTGGTAACTTATAAGTGATCAATACTACCCATATTCGTGGAGCATTGTTTTCATTCCTATCGCTAGCATGTCTTTCTCCCCCAGTCTTGGCTCTCTCCATTCTCATGGTATTCCTTCCTTTCATGATTTTCCACCCATAGTCATGTCAAGGGGGAGCTCTACCCCATTGAGAAAATGTCTATTCTTATTCATGTTAGCATTCACAATCACAAGGTGAAGTTTTTCGCATCCAAATTGCCCCTTCTTTACATTTATTTTACAATCGACCTCTTTTAACACAACAACTTTACTAACATTCTTCTTCAATTATTAAATATTATTTATTATTAAATTAATTGGCATCCTACTATATTATGATTCAAAATTCATCATTTCTCTTTAATTTCATAATTAAGTAATTTTAATTAATTATCTAGTTATTAAATGTCTAAATCAATAGTCATTAATTATTCTTCTATAAAGTAAATATTATTTAATTATTCCTTATGTCATTCAATTAATTAAATAAACACATTATCTAATTAATATTTCCCTTTTTGTTATTATTGCACACATGCAATAATTACATTTAGTAAATAAAATCTCCACTTATAATTAAATAAATGATATTTATTTAATTAAACTAATTATTCATCTCATTAAAAAATGAAGTTTAATTATTTATTTATATTCCCCCATGTTCAAGTAAAGAAATTCTTTTATTTATTTAATTGTATTTATTCTTCCACTTCCGACTAATACTAACCATCAGACTAACCACTCAATCAAGTTAGTTAACTTCTCAATCACAACTTCTAACTAATCAATCTATTCAATCTTCTATTACACCTCATTAGTTAAGTCTTCAATCAATTCAATCAACTCTTCAATCTATTTAGCTAACAGATCAATCTATCATGTTGACTAGGTAATCAATTGAGTTTAACTCCCACTCACTCTGAGTTTAACTCTTCAATCACTAAAAATCACTTCCACCAATCATAGAATCTTGAATGGAACCCCAAAATTATTATAAATAGAGAGCTAATTATCTTAATTTGTTAACCATAATTTATTTGAATTCTGATGTCGGCACATCAAGCACTCATTTATGAAAGCCCACATTGCATAGAGGAGACAACGAAGGAGGACCTTTGGTTTGCATGTTCGTGCATTTTTGAATTGATTTCATTATGATTAAATGATTATGCATGTTGTTTATTTGCTTCCTCTTTGATATTGGGAATATTAATTGCCTAACAGATCTCTTTGTGGTTGAGATTTTGATGTTATTGTTGGTACTACAGATCCTTGTTACCTTGATTACAAATGGTGAACTTGATGTGAAGCACCAAGCTTAAAAAAATAGGCTTTTCTCTATTTTTGCGCAAACATAGATTCAATATAACGTAGACACAAACTGAATCGACACCCTTACATACCTGATTCAACGCATTCATTAATAGAATGACACACTTAACCCTCTGTTTTGATGCACTTATAGGACTTAGGTGACACACTTACTGGATGTAAGTGATGCACTTATTGGACGCAAGTGATGCACTTACACATCTCATGCAACACACTTACCTGATATTTATTACTATGCTCTATTATTTGACAATTTTTCATTCTTCTATTTGCCATTTTACTCATTGGGATTTTTGCTTTGATTCCTAATTGTTTGACTATGATCTTTGTTTCTTATGTTGGGATATTTATTATAGATCTACTGATTTTTATGATTGAAGTGTTTTATTACTTTGCTTCTATTTTTTGTTTTGACATAGGGGCAATTTTTTGTTTGACATACTTACATAACTGATTTGACGTAGTCATTGATAAAATGATGCACTTGACCCTCTGATTCGATGCAGTTATCGTATTAAAGTGACGCACTTACAAGTCTCAAATAACGCAATTGCCTATTCAAATAACAAAATTCTTTTATGTCTTATCTCTACTTCTATGTGATGTAAAACTGCACACTTGTAGTAATGAAAAGATGTAGTGGGTAACCAAAACATAAAAAAATTCAAAATTCAAGAGCCCATTGAGTAGCGTAAAATAGAATGAGAGATTAAGAAAAACAAAGAACCAAATTTTAGATTACAAATTGAAGTGTTCGAAGCAAAAATCAAGTACAAAGGTGTTAAACACACTTATTTGGAAAAGGTAAGTAGAGTCGCTCATAAATTTAATTATTATTACGTTAACACTAGTGCACTCATAGATTATCAAAACTAATTGCTAGGCTTTTTATACTAACTTTTTCTTTGTAGCTTGTGGCATGGAAGAAAGTTTAAATTTTAATCTAAAATCAATCAATCGTATTTTGGTGCTTAAAAAGAGCAGCATATGCTCAAACTTCAAAAATTCACATTTCATTTTGGTGCTTAAAATTGACGTGTGGTTAAGAATTGAACAAGGCAAAATATATTTGAGATTGGTGCACTAAAATTGAACATGACAAATCTAATCTAATTTAGTGCTTACAAATGAACTCATCTGCTTGTATGGATGATTTAGATTAGCTAACATTTGGTTTTTAGTGCGTAATTTGATTAACTGTGTGTTTTGGGTGTTTGGTGCGCTTGCACATTCTGTTAGATTAAAAATCTTTTATTTTCTTAGAGAGGTTTGTCTAGGGAATGTGATTATTCCGTAGAGGATGACCTCAAACCAGTAAATTCTTTCAATTAGTATATAAATGAGACATGGGACAAATCCCATAATCATCTCAATCTAACTAAGCTCGGGCAAGGTGTGTTGATGGTAGCCTAGATCGCGTCAAAGTGCCTAAGTAGCCAACATGGTCAACTAGAGACTTAAGTATCTCACAAGTGTACAAATTGTTTGGGTGGACCCCATAGATCTTACTACAACCTTGATAATTAGAGGCCCACATGGTTCACCTCCAAAACATTATATTATTATGGTGAAAGGGGAGGGAAAATCCCCCCTTACTAGGTTCCTATCAGGTGTGTTGTAGGGTATTGTTTTAGTGAAAGAGATCTTAATTAGCATGACAACAATACCTGGAAAAGGCAAAAACATAGGCACCTACAACATGGACTTCCGTGTCCTAGTAGTGTGACAATTATTGTGTGATTTGACAGACATCCAATCAATGGGCCTATAATATCACATTTGAAGCCAATTTGAACTTAGATTAGACTGATTATTTCTATTTTCCACTCTGACCGACCATGTGAAAACTTGCGACTTGAGAAATTTGTTGAACATACACAGATCATTTCTTTTTTGAGTCATTCTTGAATCTATACTGAGTGTGTGATTATTGTGTTTGAACATCTTCATAAATTGTCCTATCAATGTCCTATACAGAGAAGCTAACAAAACCACACATGTCCTAAAACATTCCACTTGTCTTTTATCTTGAAATTTGGTGACTGACATGCCCTTGCATATTAAAGGCTCACATCTTGCATTTTAGTATCATCCTTAGCTTATAACCTTGCATAGTCATTTACTTTTTTCATAGTCATCATTTTAGTCCAAAAAAATCCTAAAAATCCTAAAAACATAGCTTGCATATCCTAAAGGTTAAGTTTTCCACCTTTTAGAGACATTTTCCAATTAGACGGTGCATTTTCTTAGAACATTTTAGTAGCGATCTTGCATTTTATCGTGGCTTTGTTGAATTCCAGATAGAGTCTCTTGCCTTGGCTTAAACACCTATCATTATGGTTAACATTTGTCTTAGACATACATCATTGCTAGAATTTGTCATTTTTTGTTCTACATTTTTTAAGTCAATATAGTCCAAAAAATCATTCAGGTCTTTCTTTAGAGGTTTTACCTTTGAAGTTTATAGGATCTCTCTTAGATAATATTACCCATACCTTGGGCATCATTCTAGTCACTCATTCATAGATTGCATTAGCATCCCCAAAATCAAAAAATCAAAAAAAAATTAGAGTATAGTTGTTTTCATCTTTCCTAGGTTGGATTTATACTCTGCATATGCCATTCACAAGATCCCAAAAGAGTAAAGGCAAAATGGACCAAAATACAGAACCCAGACATGACCCCAACAACGATCTTGATTTTCCTATTTAGATAACCCTCCAACTGGATCTCAACAATCCAAAGACAATGCAGCATCATGAGAAACACAAGTTAACATCCTGTAATTACCTCATGTACCTCCACCAGAAGATAATTTTTCACTTGAAAACATTAAGGCTAAATGCAATAGTGAGGAAACTAGTGACACCTTAGCACACCTTGGGGTAATTATTGTCATAGGATCCATATTCTCAACTAACCCAAATACATACTTTCAAATTCTTTCACAGAACGGTGCCAAGTTACTCACTGGATTCAACACCTCCACCATAGTATAGGGCACTCTTGTACCATCATCCTAGCTTGCTTCCATGATGCCTCTTCCAATCACCTCCACCCTACCATCCAATAACACCACTCAAAATGCATTCCAATTTGCTACATCTTCCACTACACTAGGGAACCAATACAACAATCCTCTCTTTGACATTCTTCCGCTCACATCTAGTGTACCTATCACCACAATAACACCTTCTATATTGTCCTTGACCCATCCAGCAGGTACTTCCAATATGGATCCCCAAAGTTAGAACCCTAGCAGTTTTCAAAAAATAATCTCGCCCAACCAAGGAAAACCCCTAAACATTCAAGGGGCACCCCAACAACAACCTCCTAGACATATCCAACAAGGTGTTCCTTCCAATCCAAGAATTCCCAAAATCAATCAAGGGACACCTCAACAACAACCTCCCATCAATCCCAATTATTCAAGGATTCTTTCTTCCTTTTATAAACAATGTGGAGTAATTGGGTCCAACACTTCCCATCGTACAACACCACCCCAACATATTCCATAGCCTCAATATGTTTCATCACCCCAGCACATTCCACAACCTTAGTATGTTCTTCCAGCCCAACATATTCAGTATGTTCCATCACCCCAACATATTCAGTATGTTCCATCACCCCAACATATTCCACAACCTCAATATATTCCATGACCTCAGTATGTTTTACACCCTCAATATTCTTCACAACCTCAGTACGTTCCATCACACGTGCCTTCAACATATATGAACATGGGCTATGAACCCCCATACAATCAGGCACCATCCTATAATAGTGGGACCACATTTGTTGATCCTAACACGGTACCATCTACACTGACAACTATTGAAGCCCTTGCTCAAAAACTCCTACCCCTCCAATAATAGGTCAAAAACTTGTAAATAGGCTCTCCTAAAAGGTCTTATACCTCAGTTGACCTTAGTCTATGTCTATTTGATAGGACATTGTACATGCCACCTTTTCCACACAATTTTGAAACACCTAATTCGATAGGTACAAGGAAAAGGGTGATCTCTGAGACTATATATGGGAATTTTTCATGGCTTTTATAGAAGTTCCATATGAGGACACCTACCTGATGATACTTTTTCCACATAGTCTTGGTGGTTCAACCATGGAGTGGTTTTCTAGACTCCCTCCTGGGATACGGTCATGGAATGAACTAGCTGAAAAGTTCATATCCCACTATTTACACAACATTGTCATGGAAATAACATTAATAGATCTATGCACCACCAAGAATAAGAGTGGGGATAAATTTGCCTCATTTCTACAATATTGGAGAAATGTTGTCTCCAAGGCATCTTTCCACATACCCATAAAATAAAAGATCCATATGTTTGTCAAAAATTGTCATCTAGACATGATGTGTGAACTAAACTCCAAGGGTATTGAGTCCTTTGAAGAGATAGTTTCGAAAGGGATAAAATAATAAATATCCCTCGCCTTAAAGGGAACCATCAAGAAAGGGGATATTAGTTCAACACTTTACAAAAAATCTAAATACTCATCCAAAAAAAGAATATGACAAATGATAGTGTTGTTGACGCTAAGGTAGCCTAGCCAGTCATGCACATACAAGCACCACCAACACCTGCCCAACAAACCTAACCACTACATATAGTCCATAAAATAAACAACGTTGAACCAACATTCTAGGAATTTAACAAAGTCTTCCAAAAAATTGTTGCAAGAAGGAATACCCATCCACGATGAGACATTACGCTTCTTACAGAACATCTTGAGAAATTTCTTGAAAACTACTACAATCCCATTAGTCACCCTACCCAAAATCATACATTATGAGCGTCCCGGTAAACCAATATGGTGGAATGACAATAGTTTTTGTAATTATCACAGAACTAAGGGACACAAAATGACCAACTGTATGCAACTAAAATACATTGTCTAAGATTTCATCGACCGTGGTGAAATTGAAGTTGTCACAAATTTAGGCACCACCAACCAAGACCATAAGATCTTCCAAAATCTATGGTGGATCATCGAAAAGGAAAGGCCTCTACATCAGGAATGAATAATTAGGCAAACCTTACCTACACCAAAGAAGACCCCAACTTGACCATTAACACCATCATTATTTGAGGTCTAGACACCAATTGTGTTGTTAAGAACATCGTTAAAGAACTTATCAATCAAGGTAACATTCCTATTGAAGAATGTCCCAATAATTCACCTCATGAGGAGTTAGACATATGTCAATAAACTATCTTAAACATGATCAAAATCATATACCTATGTCTAGCAATGTCACACAAATAACCTCGATATCTCCCACTATTCCTTCATCCACACCATCTCCATCATATAATGCATACAATGATGACATCTTTCTAATTTACCCACAAGTTCTATCCATGATACAAATCCAAACTAATCCATACTTTATTACAAGTCCCTTCTATAATTCAATAGACTTAGATCCAATGCCACCATATGCTCCATTCCTAAGAAAAGTTGCTCCAATGAGTCCTAGTCAAAGTCCATCCCCATCATGTCTAAGGATTGATTCCTTTCAAGAACCCACCATGCATATCAAAACTCATACCCCATGTAAAGAGGATAATTCAAAGTATAAAAAAAATTCATAAAAATTGATTAAGATCAAGATACCATGAAGGTTCAATCCCATCCAATCTATAACCAAGATCCCATCTTGCCAGAATCTCATAATGATCACCTTATCCATTTGTTTCATGTATAAAATTATCTCCTTCCATCCCAAGAGAAAATAATTCCTCCAAGTCCCATTAATAATCCACCTCCTAAGAAAGACAATGATATCCCTCATACTCCATCCAATGATCCTCTTCAATGTCAAGATCAAAGTAATCCTCCACGTCCAGCGCAAGATCTCAGTGTCCCTCATCTCCATGTCATAATCCTCCTTGTCCACCACAAGATCTCATCATCCCTCTATCTCCATTTCATAATCCTCCCTATACACCATAAGCTCCCATCTTCCCTCCATCTCCGTGTCATAATCTCTCATGTCTACCTCAAGATTCCATCAACCTTGTCCAAATAAATAATCAACCTATTACATATCAACTTGGTTCATCCAACTTCATTTAGTTTGGTCTACTTCGTAGTCCTACTATTCCATACATGCCTTCTCTACCTCAAAATGGACTCATATATTTTTACAGAAATAATTGGTATCTAATTGCCAAGAATGTATTTCAGAAAATGCATTATCAACGAAAGGGGTTAGGCCTCAATGAACAAGATATATTAGAACCCCTTGATATCAAAGAAAATCCATACTATCAGGGCCTAGGAAATGTATCTTACCATCAAGATTTGTTTGTCCCTCCTAAATCCAACATTCCCCCATATAAACTCAAACATATTCCTTGCCCCTCATCCCTTCCATCCATCTTAGGTCCATACATTCCTCCATTCACTAGTTGGCAATCCACTTACCCTTTCCAACATCCAAGTCAGTAAAGGCACACATCTTTAAGAACCATCTACCCATCCAAAAGGCCTCCATAAAATTCATATCCACCCATGAATACCACTTCCCTTCCAAGAAATTTGGATGCCAAACATAAAGTCCATAAGTCAAGCAATCCATATGCAATCAAGAATCAATGTCTTATCTAATTGATATATAAAAACAAAGAAAAATATAATCCAAAACAAAAAAATAAATATCCAAAAGGCCACAAAGGCTAGTTAAGAAAAAACAAAATTCAAAAGATATATGGATTCCTAAATCCCTTGTGCAAGCAATGCATTCCAAGGACCCACAAAAGAATTAAAAATTAAAAACTAAATGAATTCCCAAGCGGCTCCTTGAAGCACAATATCCCAAAGAAAATTCCAAGTTGGCATCCAAAATTTCTATCCCTCCACCTAAATTCCTATCACCTTCTAATTACATTATGAATTTTTATGTCCTAAAATTCATATCCATTCCTCCATCTAAATCCCAAAATCTAAAGTCTATTTTCCTTCCATCACTCCACCACCCCTCAAGGTGTATGTCAATGTTGATCTTGCCAAAATTTCCATCCACCAATACTATACTCTTCCAACATCCCATTCATTATCCAACACCTTCTTTCCATCCTTATATACCCCTTATCCAATCCTATGCATAAACTCTTACTCTTGTCCATTTTATCAATATCATTTCTTCCCCCTTTTCCATTACCCCGTCAACATCTTTGAGAATACTTTAAATAGACATGGTCCATTATAGCACGTCCTTTAGGAGTACTATCCAAAGAACAAGATGCTTTAGTCTTTCCTTCATGTCATTTCTTGCATCCATTATCCTATACAAAGTCAAAAATTGAAAAAGTAAAAAAATCAAAAAAAAAAAGAAAAAAAAAGAAAAAAAATGGTTACCTTGATGAAAACCTAGAAAACAAGCATCTTGTGTAACACAAAAATAAATAAATAAATAAAGAGAAACAAT
The DNA here is from genome assembly GCA_018584345.1 of Thuja plicata. Lineage (NCBI taxonomy): Eukaryota > Viridiplantae > Streptophyta > Pinopsida > Cupressales > Cupressaceae > Thuja > Thuja plicata. Next base: position 1,676,068 of record MU227419.1, read on the forward strand.
TCATCCTATGGTGAAAACTTCTTCTTGTGGCGCCTTGGGAAAGTACCATGATGAAAACTTGGAAAACATGCATCATGTGTAGTCCATTACCCTCTTACACTCCACACTTGGGGGCAAGTTTCATTCATGATATCCTACCTACCACATCCTCCATGATCCCATATCCATCCATATCCCTTTTTCCATCTTTGATCTTGACAAGGCTGCATGCATCTTTTGGCATTTGGTGAAGATGAGCTATGTGTTGATCATGGGATTGTATTGTGGTGTTGTCATTGTTGGAAACATGATCTATTAGAGGTATGAGATCAGTTTTACCGATGTTGTTAAAGGATCTAATTGAAGAAATGACTAAGTGTTCAGTCAACTGGGAAAAATACATTATGTGAGGTACAGGCGACTAGTTTTGGAGTTAGAGATTGATTTAAGGTGTGTGATCATACATTTATCATCTATAGAGGCATATTTAGCTATATCTACAATCACATCAGTTAGATTGAAGGATTGAGAAATTTATTGAGGATTCAAGAGACACTAATAGGAAGAACAGGAGATAGGCATAGCAAGTTTGATTAGATTTGCTAACTGGTCACTTTAATGTTTGTAAATTATTATTTACAAATTGGATAATGTTGTGTTGACTTTATTGAGTTGACCAATGCATTTTGGTGTGATCAGATTTGATTTTTATGTTGGTGGGTAAAATATTTTAGGGCAAAAGGTCGACTTGGATAAGTTGTTATAAAATAAGAATGAAATCGAGTGTTAGGGAAAGTTTTTTGGAGAGTTGAGGAATTGCGAGAGGTGATTGTGATTCTATGAAGTTATTGTATGCTTAAGGTGGCGCTATGATCAAGATTGAAGTGGATATTTCAGATAGGAAGTGTCATAATAACATCAGTTATTCATGGGTCTATCTTAAGGCAAGCCCTAACAGGTTTGCAGGTAAAATAATTTAGCAAGGTCACTCCTAATAGGATGAGCAGGATCTCTAACAGGATTTGAAGTGTAAATGATCTAACCAGGTAACTCTTAGAAGGAGTCTATAATCCCTTAACAGGGTAGTTCTTAACAAAATTTCTATTAGCTTCAAACTAGGCTAAAGATACTCTTAACCGAGTATACCCTTAACAGGGTGTTTGTAATTGCTCCTAATAGGGAAGATTTATTTGGTTCCCTAGTGAAATTTGTGGGTAACATCTCACATGTGGTTTTCTCCCTCTAATCAGGGTTTCCACAGGAAAAATCTTGTGTCTTGAGTTTACTTTGTGTGAATGGTTTATGTGCTTAGCTTCTATGTAATATTTTCTTTTGCATGTTGGATTTTGTGGAAGCTATTAAAGAAGTCTTTCAGATTTTTGGGTGCATTGATTCACCCCACCCTCCTCTTAGTGCCTTTAAAGACTAACAATTGGCATCAGAGCCTTGTTCCCTTGAAGTAGCCTAATAGCTCAAGGAGGATTGTTAAGGTGAAACAGAGGGTTTGTTGAAGCACAAGATACAACTGAAAGAAGCTGAAATGATCATTGAGGAATTGACAAAACAACTCAAGCAGTCTAGAGCTAAAAGATGATATCTTGTTAAAAATTAAGTGAGAGTCACATCTACATTGAGAAATTGTCTGAACAAAGTGGATTTGATGAATCTGAAGCAGCCCTTAAAGCTGTGGCTATGGAAAATGAAAATTTGAAAAGAGACAAGAAAAACCGTAAGAGATATATTGAAGCTCAATCAATCAGGATGGGTGAAGAGTTGTAATCAAGAAGATCTACAGAGGATGCAAGGAAAGTTGTATAATATGCCCTAAAGGCCAAGGATGAAGCACTAAAAGTTGTGGAAGATGGAATTTTCAAATTGAAACAAGAGGTTGGTACATTGCATGCACATTTACATGAGACAAATGAACATCTACAAGAAACTATTGAAGAGAATAAAGAATCCCTAAGGAAGAATGAAAATATGTTGAAAGAAAATGAGAAACTAAAAGGAGAGTTGAAGACTGCTAATGATCTGCTGAAGAAATTCAATGAGAGCATTGTAAAACTTGATGAGCAGCTAAGGAATCAAAGAAGGAGAAAAGAGACCATAGGTCTTGGATATACTAGTCATTCTACTTTTGAATCCGGTGAATCTTAGGGAACAAAGGATATCAATCAAGAAGGAAAGTCTCCACCGAAGGTAACACAAAGAAAATATGGTAAGAAGACCTACAAACCTGTATGTTTCAATTGTCATAAGGTAGGTCATACTACAAATGTATGTAGAAACATGTCTATAAATAGAACTAGCACTTTTGATGGATATTGTTGTAACTACAATAAATATGGACATATTGCTCATGATTGTAGATCTAGATCCAATAGTAGATCTAGTAGCTTTGATGGTTATTGTTAAAATTGCAACAAATATGGTCAAAAATATGATGAGTGCAAGTAAAGAGTGAACAATCAAAGGTCATTAGTGAACCAAGAGAGACCTTACCAAAGAGAGGCAATTTAAGATCACATGCTCAATATGTGGTAACTATGGACACATGGCTATGAATTTCAGAATGAGGTATGAAAGAGGTAATGATGGACCATGGATATCAAGTGGTATGACATGTTTTCATTGTCACAAGATTGGACATCTAGCAAGGAAATCTAGGTCAAGGAACCAATCGATAAACTAGTCAAGAAATCGAAAAGAAAAGAATATTGTGAATGTAGAAGAGGTCAGGAAAGAGATGAACAAAACTTGGAAAAATAAGGAAGATAGTAAGACATTAGAGGAGCCTACTTCTCCATCGAGTGTGTAGAATTCATCATCAAACTAAGCCTTCATGTGGCTTAGGGGGAGAAAGTATTGTTGAATCCATCTTCGGAACCCCTATAGGTGTATGGTAAGATCTATCAGAATTTTAAGATGAAATAAGGTCATTTGGAGTGTATTATGAAGTTTTGATGAGTTACATAGTGTTTGGATCATTGGGTCAATCATTGAAAAGGCAAACCTATCAACAAGTGCATTTAATGCATGTGTGCAAAGGTAGATAAAAAAGGCTATTTTGGATTTCATTCTCACCTTGCATATTATGAAAACTATTGAGGAGAAAAATTAGAATTGTTTGAGTCATTTGCAAAGATCCAAAAGATAAGGAGAGATTGTTTGTGTTGATATGGAAGAGAAAATCAATCGTGTTTTGTCGTGTTCTTCTGCAAGAACCCTAGTTGTGAACTATTTGAGGTATTTATTTGATATCTACCCTTGTGGTTGAAAATTTGAGATGGCTACTCCTAATTTGATTGATATCACTATGAGGCCACAACTAGACTTTAAAAGACATCCATTCAAATTGATGAAAAATGACCCAGTGGGTGCCCTAACTAGTGTGCCCTATGGTGTTTTACATGTAGAAGATGTTAGGGATTTTTTTCATTGCAAGTTGGAAGACCTAGGATCAAGGGAAATAGAAGAACAAAATAATAATCTATGTGATGGAAACTTAGTGTTAAAGGATGAACATAAACAAATTGTTGATAAAGGTTTTCATCATGCAGCTAGTTACCCTGATGAATTTGAAGATGATCAGGTCATGTATGTTTTGAGCATAATTCATGATTAGTTCATGTGGTTAGATCAACCACATAAGATAACAAAGGAGGCTATCCATGTTGTAATTGGTCTATGCGCAACCAGTGGTGTGCCCATTCTTTGCACCATTCCTAAAGATGAAGTGATCAGACTGACAAAGTCTAAGTGGGATGGTCGTGCGATGATAGTGAATGATATTTCAAATGAAGAGGTAAAATGTGCATTTATGGTTATTGGTTATAAGATGTATCATTTTAGTATGATTAATAGCATACCTAATAGTGCTATTCATACAACACATATGATGATTAAGGAGAATGAATAATTTCATTTGGAAGAAGCTCTGAGAGAGAATATAATGGTGAATCTGGAAACAATAAAAAAGAACAAGAGACAAAAGTTTAAATATAGTCAGGTAATCATGTGCTTGTTTTTCAATTTTCAAAATGTGTTCCCCAATATCAGTAACATTACAAGGTTAATGGATACTCTAGCTTATGTTCAAATCAATAACTGTATCATACTCTTAGGAACTTATTTCACTAGCAAGGAATGGGGATACCTTAAAGATTTTTAGAAAAAGATGCATGAGAAGGAAAGGATATCATCTACGATTGTGGAAAAGTATAAGGATAGTATTTTCTTTAGGGTAGACACAGATACTTGTATGATGAAATCTATTGAGCCAAGGACCTCATGGGTGATGCTTATGGGTTATGTAGTGGAAGGAGACATTCTGATTGTTTATTGAAGAGAATTTTTTGGATCAACCAATTGATCCCAAGACTCCAAGGTTTGGGACATATTAAGAGAAGTCACTACAAGTGCACAAGGATTTGATGGAACCTACTATTGAGAGAAAAGTGAGAAAGGATGTTGAGAAATTCATGGCTCAAAAAGGTTTCACAAAGGAACAAATTCAGAAGGCAAGAGTCAAAAATGCTAAAGAGAAAGCTGGTACATCTGGTGCAACAAATGTTGATGATGTTGAAGTTGTTGGTGCAACCCGTAGTGCCCCAACTAGTCGACAAACTAGAAGTGCTACACAAGTTAAGAAGGAGAAACCTTATCCTCCTACCAAAATACAAGAGAAGAAACCAGTAAGGAGTGCTAAGCCTAATACTACATCAGTCAAAGAGACACAAAACACAGCTAAGGTGACAAGAAAAAGAAAGAAAGAAAAGGCAAAGAGGGATAAGAAATTTGTTGCTCAAGAAAGTGAAGAGACAAAATCTGAAGAAGAGAAGAAGGAAATAAAGGCTAAAGAAAAGAAATCTAAGGTGGTAGGTTCCTCCACTACTAAGACTGTTGAGTCTAAAACTAGTAAAGTAGTTTTTTGTAAATTCAATCATTCATAATGTTAGTAAGTATGGTGTACTTGTTGCAGTAAATAAGTACTATCACTTACTTGATGAAGGAGATCAAAATAAAGTTGAGGATGTTGTAGTTTCAAGTATGAAATAGGCTAAGTCAAGTATTAATCCAACTAAAAGGACAAATTAACAATGTTTTGTATGATAAAATTGATGCAAGATGGAAGGAAGCACTTGTCAAACATAAGGAGTTGGTAAAAATATATTCTACTGAAACTATTTCCTGACTCATATGAGGAATAAAAATATGATAAGATCAAAGAGGTAAGATCTTTATTCAGAACAAGAGAAATATTTATAAAGCTATTAATTGGGGAGACACAATTAGTGAAAGATGAAACATAAGAGATTCTGAGAAGGAATTTAGGAATAGAGAAGGATAAGAGTGAAAGAACTCACACGGATGCTCAAGATGAATCAGTAAAAGATAAAGAGGATGATCTAGTGGTTACTCAGACTGATGATGGATTCACTATTGATGGTGTAAAGGTCACACTTGAGGGACTCAAAGATGAAATAGACAATACAAGAGATAACTCTGCCATGGAGATACAAGATGAGCCAATAGATACACAATATCAAAAAAATCATATGAGGAACATGATGTGCATAACGAAAAAAAAAACAAGAACTAGTAAACATGTGTATCATTCAAGCTATGACCGATGACACACAAGTTAAAGGCTCTATTGATGAACAACAACAAAAGCAAGTGAAAGAAAAGGAGGTCACAAATGATGACACACAAGGGAAACATGTACACGAGGAGGAAAATACTGAAAAAGAACAAATTGAAGTCAAGGTAACTCCTCCCACACAATCTAAAATGAGTATTGACGATGATATATAGATTAAAGGACAGATTGACTTAAGCACCATGAACCCAAAAGAGATTATAGAATTTTCTATAACAATTAAGTCTAAAGCTAAATTAAAAAAGGATGCTGCAAGAAGCACGGGTAATTCTCTCTGCCATAGATTTGCTTTCAGATTTATTAATTGATGTGAAGTATGATGAGACTGTCACACCAATAGAGTATTTAGCCCATTTATTCACTGCAACCGGTGAGGAAATGAAGAGCTTAAAGGATGCTACAGTCTTGAGAGTAGAAAAGGTATATGGAAAGAAGAGATTAGAGAAGTTGGCATACTCAATTGTCACAAACAACAAAATACTTACATTGATTTTCAAATAGTTAAAGGGTGCATTGAATGATTGTGGTAAGATTCTTAAATCAATCTCTGACTTTTCTTAGTTTATGAAAGATTTAGAAAGGGAGAAATGTGAAGCTCAATAGGAGCTTAGATTACTTTTTTCAAATTTTGATCCTATCAATGAGCTTGCTACTAACTTTGGTGCTAAGGTTAGAAACATAAACCACAAGTTGAAATCAAACATGAATGAGCAAGACAAGAGAATTGTGAACTTGACGGAGTTACAAAGTTTGTTGATTCCCAAGCTAGACATTTTACAACATAGTGTGAAGGAAGCTAAGAAGACTTTAGCGTCTCCAGATGTGTGCAAAATTGATGGACTAGAAGAATTAGCATTTTTTCTAAGTGGACATATTGCAATTGTGGAGAATTTACTAAAGAATTGGGACAGTGATCAAAAGATTTTGAAGGTTAATTTCAATGATGTTTTCAGTAGAATGTAATTAAGAGTTTCTACTCTTTCATAAATTAAATTTTGACATCTTTGTAATACCTTTGTCATTGTTTTCAAAGGGGGAGTAGTGTATAAGGCTGAAATTTGGCTAAGTCCATGAAAAATGCAATGTAATGGTTAAGGGGAGTAGTATAGATGCTTCTAATTACTAGTGGGAGCTAATGAGCTATTGGGAATTACTTTACTGCTTTGCAATGTAATGTATTTTTCATTTCTGCAAGTAGTTAGACACTTAGAATTTTTTTGTTTATTTTCGAAGTGTTGTCATCAATGCCAAAGGGGGAGATTGTTGGCATTTGGTGAAGATGATCTGTGTGTTGATCATGGGATTTTATTGTGGTGTTTTAATTGCTCACAACATGATCTATTAGAGGTATGAGATCAGTTTTACCAATGGTATTGAAGGATCTAATTCAATAAATGACTAAGTGTTCAGTCAATGGGGAAGAAAATAGTATGTGAGGTACATGCGACTAGATTTGGAGTTAGAGATCAAGTTAAGGTGTGTGATCATACATTTATCATCTACAGAGGCATATTCAGCTATATCTATAATTGCATCAGTTTGATTGAAGGCTTGAGCAAGCTATTGAGGATTCAAGTGACACACTGACATGAAGAACATGAGACAAGCAAAGAAAGATTGATTAGATCGTCTAACTGGTCACTTTAATATTTGTAAATGATTTTTTTCGACTTGGATAATATTGTGTTCACTTTATTGAGTTGACTAATGCATTTAGTGTGACCGAATTTGATTTTTACATTGGTAGGTAAAATATTTTAGGGAAAAACGATGACTTGGATAAGTTGTTATAAAATAAGGATGAAATCGAGTTTTAGGGAAAGTTGTTAGAGATTTGAGGCATTGTGATAGGTGATTGTGATTGTGTGAAGCTATTGGATACTTAAGGTGGCATTTTGATTAGGATTGAAGTGGATCTTTTAGATAGGAAGTGTCTTAACAAGATCAGTTATTCTTAGGTCTATCTCAAGTAAAGCCCTAATAGGTTTGCAGGTAACACCCTTTAGCAATGTCACTCTTAATAGGGTGAGAAAGATCTTAAACAAGATATGAAGTATAAATTATCTAACCAGGTAACTCTTAGAAGGATTTTTTAATCCCTTAACAATATAGTTCTTAATAGTATAGTTCTTAACAGGACTTGTATTAGCTTCTAACCGGGCTAAAGATACTCTTAACCGGGTATACCCTTAGGAGGGTGTTTGTAATTGCTCATAACAAGGTAGATTACTTTGGTGCACTAGTGAAATTTGTGGGTATTATCTCACACATTGTTTTTTCCCTCTAACAAGGGTTTCCATGGGAAAAATTTTGTGTCTTGAGTTTACTTTGTGTGAATGTTTTATGTGCTTAGCTTCTATGTAATATTTTCTTTTACATGTTGGATTTTGTGGAAGCTATTAAAGAAGTGTTTCAGATTTGTGGGAGCATTGATTCACCCCCCCCCCCTCCCCTCTCANTGTGGGAGCATTGATTCCCCCCCCCCCCCTCCCCTCTCAATGCCTTTAAATACTAACAACATTCTTTCTGCTTCTTTTTTTCCACACCCTAAAAAAATATCCTTTGTCTTATTTGTCCCTTACTTCTGTCATTCCTTATCATATTTCATATTGCCTATCCCAAATCCCTTATCTTGGTCTTGATCAAAATTAAGGACATAAAAATGAAGAACATTTTTTTTAGAAACTTCTTGCATGTTCATCCATATTGATCCCATGTCATTCAATATGTCATTTATTGCCTACATAGCCACCATATATGAACCCTTATCTTGTTCAACATGTAATCCCATTGTGAGATAGTCCTTGCATCCAAATAAACTTTTATTCCATAATAAGTTATCCCCATCTTTCACCTATCCATTGCCATCCCATAAGCTTATTCATCCATTCATAACATTCCATACCTTGCTAGACACAGAGGAAAATAAATACAATCATGTTTGAAAATAAATCTTGACATATGTCTTTCACCTCATTCAATGATTGAAAATATCCTGAAAAGGTCTAAAAATTGGAAAAAGTACTTCAAAAAGTTCAAAAACATCAAAAAACATCTTGAGAAAATCCAAAAGCATTTGCAAAAAATCTTCAAAATTTTGTTAAAGACAAAAAAAAAAAACCAAGAAAATTTTGCAATAAAACTCCTTTGTACATAAACCAATTCTTTCACATTTCAAAATAGGAATTGAATGACATCATCATACAAGTCTAAGCTTTAGCAAAACCAAGTCAAAATAGTCAAACTAGTTAACATGTCCTTAGTCAAATTGATCACACTATCGTATCTATCAATCGAGTCCCATAGCAAAGTCTTTTGTCAAACATTTATGTTGTCGTAGACAAGGGGAGGAACACTTGAAACTAGACGAGGAAGTCTTATATGGGGTACCCAATTCTTGAAACCATACAACATCAGCAAAATGTCAAAATTCAATGTCCAAACTACTACAAAAACACAAACACATAATCAATATGGTTGTTTACTTATTGAGTCAAGTTGGTTTGATTATGTATTTATTTTTTCAATTCATGTTCCTATGCATCTCCATGATTCCACGAGTGATTAGAGATGTCAGGATGATTCATGACTTATTTTTTTCTTTGTCTACTATCTATGGGATGTTTGTCATGAAGTCTTAAAAGAGCGTTTTGGGTGTCTATGGTAACAACTTTCACATTCATATGCAATATATAATTGCAAAGCATGTTGCAATAGATGAATCTGTTGTGATACGCCACACATACCTCAATGCTTATTTCCCAAGCTAGATGGATTGGCCCACATTCCTTGTATGTTCAAATTTCTTGTTGGAATACAAAGGGATGGTCACGCCTAGATCATTAATATATGGGTATGATGGTATTTAATTTTTCTATAATAAAAGTTGCTCAATGATGAAAGAAATTTCTCAAATAAGTTGGAATTAGAAAGTGGTTAAAAGAATTTAAGGTTTCAATAAGGATTCATCCTCATTCTATCAGTCAATTTTAACATTATATCGATAAGTCAATAAATCTATCTGTCAAAATGATCAAATCCATTGGTCAATAATTCCATCATCATTTGTCTTATACAAGATGTATCTTTCTTGACACCAGCCATTATCGCTAGTATTATACACTATGGGTCTTTCCTGAAACCAAACATCATCATTTGTCTTATATAGGATGTATCTTTCCTGAAACCAGACATTGTTGCTTGTCTTATACAAGGTATGTCTTCCCTAAAACTAGACGTTGTCACCAGTCTTATATAGGATGGGTCCTTCCTAAAACCAGACATGATTCTTATCAACAATCTATGTTACCAATTTCAATCAAATAGACATCATAACCTACCAACACTATTCACTTCTTACTAATTATTCTTTTCTTACATCATTTAATATAAATCTTCTTTCAAGAGATCATTCATGTCTTTCTTACAAAAACAATCTCTCGAGGAGGGTATCATTTACCTCATTGTCGCCTTATTCCCATTGGGGGCATACTGGGGCATTATTTTTATCAATTATTCTTTGAAACAACGCCTAAAATGCATTGTATCAAAGAGGGGAAAAATGTAGACACCTAAAAATGACTAGTTGCTTTAACACACTGACTTTACTAGGATTCTTCTTCAATTATTAAATAATCTTTATTATTTAATTAATTGGCATCCTACTATATTCTAATTCAAAATTCATCATTTCTCTTTAATTTCGTAATTAATTGATTTTAATTAATTACTTAATTATTGAACGTCTAAATTAATAGTCATCAATTATTCTACTATAAAGTAATTAAATAATTAACATTATTTAATTATTCCCTATGTCATTCAATTAATTAAATAAACACATTATTTAATTAATATTTCCTTTTTTGTTATTATTGCACACATGTAATAATTACATTTACTAAATCAAATCTCCACTTATAATTAAATAAATGATATTTAATTAATTAAACAAATTATTCCTCTCATAAATAAATAAAGTTTAATTATTTATTTATATTCTCCCATGTGCAAGTAAATAAATTCTTTTATTTATTTAATTATATTTATTCTTCCACTTCTGACTAATACTAACCCCCAATCTAACTACTCAATCAAGTCTATTAACTTCTCAATCACAATTCCTGGCTAATCAATCTATCGAGTCTTCTATTCCATCTCATTAGTCAAGTCTTCAATAAATTCAGTCAACTCTTCAATCTATTTAGTTAACATATCAATCTATCGTGTTGACTAGGCAATCAATTGAGTTAAATTTCCACTCACTCTGAGTTTAACTCTTCAATCACAGAAAATCATTCCCACCAATCATGAAATCTTGATTGGAACCTATAAAATTATAAATGGAGAGTTTATTATCTTAATTTGTTAACCACGACAACTTTGAATTCTCATGTCGGTACATCAAGCACTCATTTTTGAAAGCCACATTGCATAGAAAAGGAAAACAATGAAGGAGGAACTTTGGTTTGCATGTACATGTATTTTTGAATTGTATTAATTATTATTGAATGATTATGCATGTTGTTTATTTGCTTCCTCTTTCAATATTGTGAATACTAACTGCCTAACAGATCTCTATGGTTGAGATTTTGGCGTTATTGCAAGTACTACGGATTAGGTTATTACTCTGATTACAATGCTTTAATGTTTTTCTATATGTTTCATTTGGGTTTGACCTTAAATGTGGTTGTGATAATTGTACTTTGATTAATTCATTTATGGATGACGTATTATGATGTATATTGGTCGCCTTCATATCCTTGGGTGGACCACATTATATATTTGTATTCATGGTGACCGACTTTGTGCAGACACTATTTATTTTCCTATGGCCAACCTCATTGAGTTTTGATGATCAAGCTAGTATATATATGTATTTGAAAGGATGAAATGGTTTTAAAATAAATGTGAATTGTGTATGGATTGAATTTGAAGGAAAAATAATGTGAATAAGAAAGAGCAGAGGTAGAAGAGTGCAAATTTGATAGAGTTACAGTGTTTGATCAAGAGATTCTATATCTTTTCATTTCATTATTTCCCTATAACTACTAGAATATTGTGTTCTCTTTTTTGGAAACTTGTGTAGATCTGTATCTTTCCTTAAGGTAGTTTTCATTATCTTGTAATTCCTTCATAAAGGAACTATTGAACAAGCTGAATAAATAAGAGGGGGGGGTGAATCGATTATTCACAAACACTTTCTTAAATTTTATTGAATCAGTAATTACTTAAACCAACAAGAAACTTAACAAATATAAACAGGAAAGAAAAAAACCATCAACACAATGAATACCAGAATTTACATGGAAACCCAAACTAGGAAAAACCACGGAGAAGCTAATTCTCATGAAATGAACATCGATCAAGGTGACACCGGTTAAGGTGATTTTTACAAGGGCTCACTATCGGTTTTCTCACTACGGGTTGGCTCACTATCGATCAAGATAATTACCCTTGAATATGAAAGTGGCTAACTGTCAATATAAATAGGCTCACTACCAATACAATTATTCTTACTACCAAAATATAAGAAATGAGTTTGAATCCACCACTAAAACCAATGTCTACAATACAAAAATGATATAACAGTCTGCTACTAATTTTATCAACTTGCACATACATAAACACACAGATATTTCCTTGTCAGATTCACATTCACTTCACATATTACTCGCATCCAAGAAATACACCAACAACTGGGATTATCGCCCTTCTTATACCGCTTGATGCCAACAATAAAGTTGGCCTAAACTAATTTAAAATAGGTCACACCAAAACATTCCCACAGTGGTAAGGAATGAAATGTGAACCACCTCACTCAATAAAACATTATTTGCATATATCAGCACGTTACACAACCTCTGAGAACTTTGGTACCAACAGATAGGATTTATACATATAATTCAAATGCATCAACCAAAGCACAACAAACACCTCCAAGATAACACCAAACCAAACCAAACCAAACATTACAGCATATGTTTCACATTAAAAGGGAACACTTCCTTTGGTGAACACTTTCAATTTTGCACCATATATTGCACAAATAATGAAAGCACATCCTTTGGTGAATACTTCTACCGATACACCATCACTGATACACCAAAATAGCCAAATGATAAATGAACCAAATCTATACATCTAGTATGATAACAACAATGACAATCATTATTGACAACAATAATAACATCAACCTCACATTCTAACAATCTCCCCCTTTGTCATTGATGGAAACATTCATAAATAACAAAGAAAAAAATCAAATTTCTTTGTCTCTCTTCTCTAGTTGTTCTTCTCCCCCTTTAAAAAAATTAAAATGGGCCAAACTCCCCCTTACTAACTCACTCTTCTCCCCCTGAGAGGAATTCTCCAAGCATTTATCCATAAATGATTAAGCATGTGATTCACTAGACCAATGCACACATTGGTGCATTTGCTGAACACTAAGAAAGGACATAACGCCCAAAGTTTTTTTTAAATATGTTTTCTATCTTATCATTTAAAGTCACATAATCAAGATTACCTTCCTTTTCTAACACCTTTTCTCTCAAGAAATGATACCTGATAGATATAGTTTTGTTATGGAATGTTGCACTGGATTCTTTGAAATATTTATAGCACTGGTATTGTAACACATGATTAAAATTGACTCATCAAAATTTTAAACCTATATCCTTCAAAGTTTGTTTCATCCATAATACCTAAGTACAACATGAGGATGTTGCAATGTACTCTTACTTAGTATTTTATAGTGTTACATAATCTTGTTTCTTGCTCGACCAAGCAACCGACTTGGAGCCAAGAAAATAAGCTACACCACTAGTACTTCTCTCGTTATCTAGACAACCAGCCCAATCAGCATTAGTATAATTTATCAACATGGAATCTTAACCTTTTGGATACCATAATAAAAAATCCCTTTTCCCCTTCAAATATCTGAAAATCCTCTTTATTGCCATAACATGTGATTATTTCCATTCTTACTAAAATCTGGTTGTTAAACATACTATATACATAATATCTGGCCTAGTAGTAGTCAAATATAATAGTCCTCCAATCATTTACTTGCACTTACTTCCATACGCCTTCAGTGAATCATCTTCCTTAGTCAACTTACATCCATTAACAATAGGAGTACATACCGGTTTAGAACTCTCCAAACCAAACTTCTTCAACAATTCCTTTACATACTTGGACTGAGAAATGAAAATTCCTTTACTGTTCTGATTTACCTGCAACCCAACAAATAAATTCAACTCACCAATCATGGACAACTCAAATTCCTTTTGCATCTCCTCTGCGAATTCCATGCACAAGTTTTGTGTGTGAAAATATGTTTGTAACCCTACAACCAAAAACACTTCAATAACTCATTGCATCAATTGTTAGTGTTAGAAAATCAATCCAAATAGACAATTGAAATTGAATTATTGCCTTCTATTCATGAATATTACTATCTAATTAAGATTGCTCTTAGAATTAAGCATTTAGATCAGTAATAGACACTCATGAAATGAAGGATTTAACCAAATGAATCTAAATTGATGCAATTTTGATCTACAATGAATGGAATTAAACTAATTGATGAAATTGTACATCTACATGATTGATTAAGCTAAAATTGAGATGAATTTAGATCTAAAATGATGAATTCAAGATTCAATTTCTATAAAATGAGATATTTAGAATGAAATTAGCATTATCTAGTTGAAAATGAGAATGAATGGTAGCATTATGTCTATGCAATTATGGATGGATGATGCAAACACCTTAATTGAGCTTCTTTTATAGATTTCCTTTTGGAGGGAAATATTCAATGGCTAGGACGAATGCATGATGGATGATGGAGATTGAATCTTGAATGATCCATGTGGATTTGATCCTATTGGCTTGAGCCAAGTCACTTGTCCTTTTGTGCTTAAGTGGATAATAGGACCTTTATTTATTTCACTTAATTAATAACTCTAGCCAAGGTATTTTTGTCTCATGATTTAATTAATTCGGCTAGGATTAATTAATGAATTAATTCACTCTTCTTTGATGTTTGATCATTTGATTATTGATTTCTAATTGAATCATGTAAGCAAATTGGATTTACTCACACAATCAAGATTGAGGTTGGATTTGATACCTAGATTAGGTTTTGGGGCAATTCAATTGATATCTAGGCCTCTAATTAGACTAGACCAATTTTAAGTGATTACACAAGTCATCTTTTCCTCCAAAAATAATGTCATCCACATAAACCACAATAATCAAAATATGATCTGAATCAATTTTGTAATAAAAATTGCTATTTGTTGGCCCTTTCTAAAATCCTTATTCAATTAGATACCTATCCGATCTACCATACCAAGCCCTAAGTTCTTGCTTTAATTCAAACAATTTCTTCTTCAATCTGCACACATCATCCAAATTCCCTTCCGATCTGAATCTTTTTGGTTGTTCAATGCAAACTTCTTCTTTTAGTTCTCCATTCAAGAATGTTGACTTAACATCCATCTGATAAACCTTAAAATATTTGAACGCTGCAAATGCAAGAAATATCTTGATCGCTTCCATCTAGGCAACATGAGCATAAGTCTCATCAAAATTTATCCCTGTAATCTAAGTGTAACCTTTTCATACTATCTTTGCCTTATTCCTTAATACCTTACCATTCTCATCTAACTTGTTTTGGAAAACCCATTTACTATCAATTATATTCTTGTCAACTAGTCTGGACACAAGTTCCCAAGTCTAATTCTTCTTTATTTGATAGAGTTATTCCTTCATTTCTCTTAGCTAGTTCTGATCATTACATGTTGCTTCCACAATCTTTGGCTCAATTTCTGAAAGTAAACACAACAACAAATGCTCTTGTGTTGCTCTACTCCTAGTAATAACTTGTCTATTCTTGTCACCTATAATTTGATTCTCAGAATAATTTATCTATACATACCTTGGTGTATTAGTTGTAGATGTCATATCCTACATTGTCTCTTCCTCATCTTTCTTGTCTTCCTTTCCTTTGTCCTCTGTAGAAGACTCATAATCAATGTGTTTCTCACGAGTCTTCTGAAAATCTTCATCAACCTTCACATTCGCACTTTCAAAAATTTTATTTAGTCTCTTGTTGTAAGACCGGTACACTTTGCTCTTTGTAATATCCCCAAAATATACATTCATTTTCCCTATTGTTGAACTTGCCGAGATTGTCCTCATCTCTCTGAATGTAGCATCTACTTCCAAAAATATTTAAATACTTCACTAGGGGCGCTCTTCCGTGCCATAGCTCATGTGATGTATTGTCATAATTATTTTAATAAATAAATGTGTTAAGTGTGTACACGGCTGTGTGTATTTCTTCTCTCCAATAAACCTCTAGTAAACTTTCTTCCTTCATCATTATCCTTGGTGCTTCCTGTATTATCTGATTCATTATTTCCACTACACCATTCTGTTGCAGGTCTCTAGCTTATGAAAATTGTCTCTTAATGCCATGTTTCTCACAAAAATTCTCAAACTCATCATATGTAAACTCTCCTCCTTTATTAGATCTCAAACATTTAATCTTCCTACCACATTCATTCTCAAATCTTGCTTTAAAAATATTGAATTTATCAAATGTTTATGATTTTTATCTTAGAAATGCAACCTAAGTTAATCTTGAATAATCATCAATAAAAAGTATGAAGTATATCTCACCTTGTAAACTCCTTGTTTGAGTAGGACCACACATATCAGTGTGCACTGGATCCAGTAAACTGGTAGATGAATAATCTTTAGCCTTGAATTATTCTCTTATCTTCTTTCCTTCCTGACATCATTTACAAATAACATTGTATGATTTGCACAATATAGGTAAGTCTCTTATTGCACATGATGAACTAATTCTTACCAAGTTATCAAAATAGATGTGGCACATCCTCTCATGCCAAATCCAACTTTCATCAATCCAAGATAGCAAGCATCCTTCTATATCTCCTTCGAGTTGGTACATGTTCCTTCATGTCCTTTTTTCCAACTACAATCACTACTCCAGATCTTTTTTTAATCTCACACCCTTCATTATTGAACACAACATCATAGCCATTCTCACACATCTATCCAACACTTAAAAATATTGTGACAAAAACCCTTCACATAAAAAAAAATTTTAGTGTTGTTCTCTCCATCAAAAGTAATTGAACCTCTACCAATAATATATACTTCCTTATCATCACCAAATCTAACATTACTACCATCATATTTCTCAAGTGTTACAAATTTATTATCACCATTCATATGATTCAAACAACCACTATCAATAAACCATTCATTCTTGTTCCTTTTAACATATAAAGAAGTCTCAACATTATCATCAACTTCTAGACAAATGTTATAAATATCAATCCTTGGTTTTTCCTCTTCAGCATAAAATAAACAATCTTTTTTTTCTGACTCATCATCTAAAATACTAGCATCTTCATTAACATAGTAAGATTTCTTATTGAACTTTTTAAATTTACGCCTAAGACCTTTTTCCAAAAAACTAGTAACCAATGACCAATCTTTCCACATCTAAAATATTTAAGGGCTAACATACTTTTTTTTATTAATATAATAAAAACAACATAAGTTCCAAGCTAGTATCAATTTACGGCCATCCAACATTACAAAAACATATATACTCCATATCCAGAGGAATTTTTATGGGATGCTCTTCTTAATCCATATACAAAATGAAAAGATTATAGATTATTACAGAATATAACAATTAAAAAGAAACAAACTATGCTCTTATGATCAGGAATCCACTTCCACCTATTAACCCATGCAGTCCAGCCCATTGGGCCTTCAACCCACTTAAGGATCTTGTCATTATGAACAAAAATAGCATGTGGATGAGCCATCTCTATTTCTATAGGAAGAGGATTTACAATAGGATGAACAATTGCAACCGGGATAGCAAGAATAATGTTCACTATCTTTTGCCTTTCTTTATCTATATTCTCTCTCAATTGCTTGATGAATTGCCTCAATGTTATGTCAAAGTCATCCATCTCAATCACTGGCTTAGAAGTTGTGTACCCATAAACCACTTCCTTTTTAAGCAACATAACAACCCCTTCATTAATCCTCTCTAATAACTTTTTCTCTTCTATATTGTGAATCACTGTCACTTCTACCTTTGTATTTTTCATTACCTTTTTTAATCTTCCTTGCAAAGTTCACTTCCATCTCATCTAAATCTTCATCACCATTTTGATCTTCCTCTGACTTTGTAGCTTTAAATATTATCTCAAATATTCTCTCATCTTTACCAAATTTCCTCAATTTAAATGCAGTCAGAGTGCCAAACAATTGTTCTCTGGTGAACTTCTCTAGATCATAAACTTCTTCAATTGTTGAGATCTTGTCATTGTAACTATCCAATAGGGACAGAGAAAAATTAATATTTGGAGTTTGATAAATATTCGTGAGGCATCATGCAACATTATGGAGAATTGAAGCAAGGAAAAATGGCGAGATTGGGATGTAGAGACCTGAGCAGAGCTTTCAGTGGACATAGGGCTGGGCAGGAATGGCAGACGTACAGCACTAGGGGACCACAGCAACCACAGAGTCGACTGTTTGAAAAGTATTGCCTCCAACAAGGAATTTCTAGTAGCAATAAAGGTTTTAATCGATCTAAACAAGATGAAAATAGATGCGGAAGTCAACCATTAGGGTTTCAGTCGGTCCCCTTTGCTCAGAAAAATCCACCCATAAATGACAAAATGTTGCAACTGGATTTTGATGATCCTATGAGGATATTCAGAGGAAGAGTGATAGTACAACCAGCAAAATCCTTCTTCGTTAATCCTAGATTTAGTATTATGAAATCAGGAAAAAATAAACCTAGGGCTTTCAACAAGCAGGATCTGAATACGTCAACATCAGAGAAAAATTGACACCACACGCTGCATATTAACTTGCCCAGTCTCAATACAAAGCAAATCCTAGAGCATGATGGCACGAACATGCAAGCAACTAAGAAACAAGAGGTACCATCCAAACAGGCGTTTACTTCCTGGGGTCACGATTTTTTTGAAAAGCATCAGGAGCGGGAAAAAAATTTGAATCCATTTCGACCAAGTGTCAAAAGGTTCAGACATAGGCCAAATCAAAAAAGTAGGACAAGGGGTCGCCTACACCAAAAACAACAAATATTTGATATCTGTGAGGGTACGCCCCCAGACTCCCTGATAGTCATTCGAGGGATTTAGGGTCAGGATAAGGTTAGGAAGGAGTCAAAGTTTATGAAGTAGAAAGCAACTAGAATTTTTCCACCACATCAACGGCTAACGACAAGCTTCAACCCAATACAAACTCTGCAAACCTGGAGGATTAAACAAAGACAGATACAACCAGATTTACAGCAAGGTCCTGACCCCCAGCGTACATCAACGATTACTTTTCCAGACCATTTGCTCTAGGACCAAATTCATCTCCTCCGGGACAAAGCACTTATAGGTAAATTTTCAAAACCAGATCTTTTAATTGATGATATTAAGGTTTGGGCCTTCGATAATTGGTTAGGGCTTACAGATATATTTTGGGTAGATATCAAGTTGGGATATTTTCTTGCTAAATTTGAATCCATCGAATTGAGAGATGTTGTCC
>MU227420.1:8493-20340 GCA_018584345.1 Thuja plicata
TAGTGGTATATGTCCTAGTGTGTCTACTTTTGTGGAATCTTTTGCAGTGTCTTGTTCATCGGTTTTGTCTTGGACAACAGTGACATCTTCATCTTTATGTATCTCATCTTCAGGATCTGCTCTGGTAACATCAATGATTGTATTATCAGGCCATGTCTCATCTGCAATGTCCATATCCTTGTTGGATTTTGTGTTTAGTGATTCTTTATTAACATCCTCATCAGTAATAAGAATATGTTCGAGGCTCTGTTTATCCTGGTCATTTTTATTTTGTTGCTTGTTGGTAAGAGCGATTTGTGGCTCGAGACTTGTATCCTTTTTAGGTATATCAAGTATCTTTCTCCATTTAGCCTCACTCTTCTTGTCTAGCTCAATTAGATGTCCTTGAAGTACTTGGTAGGCTCTTAACTTTGGTGAGAAACTTTTGGAGTGTTTCTTCATCATCTCTTCAATCTCCTCCACTTTAGATTCGGGTGGCATGACAGAAACTAGGGCTCTTTCCCTAATTTGTTTCTCAAAATGTAATGCAAATATCCATCTTTCCGACAATCTATTCATAAGTTATTTTGGAATCCTATTTTCCTATTGAATTAGAACATATTTGAATGCACACATCATTGTGATAATTGCCTCCTCTATCTTATTCCGGTCCTCAGTGTATAGAGTTAGCCAATTTTTAAACTTGCGATCATTTGTTGTACCTGATTTGATAAAAGAAGAACATACCTCATCAATTGTAGAAGATAGTGTGTTCTTGAAAGCTTGTATAGATTGTTCATCCTTTTCGATGTGTTCAATGTCTTCCCTAGTTCTGAGGAACTTTCTTCTTTTTGTTGGCCCATTTTTCCCTGTTTGTGGCTTTCTTTTATAGGTCCTTACTTGACCTTTGTTTATCAGTGAAGGACTTGCATCCTTTGCTGTCTGACTCCTGGTCCTAGATGCAATAGTAGTCCTAAGTTTCTTTTCTAGTGGTGGAGGTGGTGTATCAGACTCTATGGATTCTGAGTCACTTTCCTTCTCATCTTCACCGACGGGTGACTGACCCTCAGTTTCTTCTTTCTATTTTGTTTCCTCTTCATTCACCGACAACTTTTTCTTCAAGGTCTTAACCATTTTATCTTTCTTCCTATCAATATTTTTTACAACTAAGCCAGTTTTAATCCTTTCTTTGGCTTCTTCATAAGTTCCAAACTTAGGTTGTCATTTATCCAATGGTTCATTGATTAATGCTTCAATAGCATTTGATGCTTGATCTATGTTAATCTCATAGTCAAGTGGTGCCATCCATCATGTCCTTGGTACAACTGGCTTGATGTAGGTGTAGTCAGTGTCCACCATAAAGCATATGTCAGTTTTGAACTTTTCTACTAACTACTCTGGAATCCTCATTCTATTATGCATTCTTTCTTTGAATCTAGCAAAGTATTCATCCATGAAGGATTCAAAATTGTCTCCTAGTGATTTGATTAACTCACTAATTTGTGTGGCCACTAGTCTGGTAGTATCCCATTTGACATTTCCTATAGATGGGAAGGATTCTTGGAAATAGAAAAATATGCACATGATGAGCAAACCAAACTTACATAAGTTGGACTTTGCAGTCCTTATTCTCTTCATGTTCTCATCTAATTATCTTAGCAGAAGTTCTGACAGATCCAATTGCAGTCCCTTCTTGAAAATTTTGTATGTTGTATCCACTGCTCTGGATGCAATATTGTTCATCCTGCTAGCGTGAAAGAACTTGTATCCTAAGACACATGCTCCAAATTTCATTTCATCATCTTTGATGGTGGATACCTTTAATCTTCTTCCATCCCATGCTACTCCTATGTTCTTTTCAATGTCATCTTTAAGAGGGTGTTTCAGTGCCTTTACTTTATCGGTTATGGTATAACTGGTAATAGTGTGTAACATCCTTGGTTATCAGTTTTGGTTCATCGAGCCATATCTTTTGGTCATGTATTCTGCTTAGTACTAACCGAATCCATTCAATTTTGAATTCCTTTGGGAATAGTAGGGCATGAGTGAGCCCTTTCACTTCAATGTGCTTATTCTCTTCCTTGATAGTTCCATCATCATTGCAAATCTTTATGAAAGCTTTCTCAACTTCCAGGTCTCCTATTTCAACAATCTTGCAGTGTATATAAGCTCACACGTCTTCAACAAGCAAAACCCTAGCTAGTATACTGGAGAATGCACCATCATGGTTGAGTTGTGAAGAAACCTCGGGACATGTCTTGTAATGAGGTTCTTCACAAGTGGTATTCTTGATTATATTGACCTTATTCTTCTTATCATTCTTGATCTTGGAGGTTCTTGAAGTTGATACCATCATTTTAGAATTTAGGGCTTTTTTTCCCATAAATGAAAATAGAGTTCTCGGTGATTGTTGTTACTTACTTCAACCTTTTGTCATTGTTGGGAATCATTCTGAGTGTTTTGAACTAGGTTGGAGTCGCTCTGCAATCTGGTCACTTTGTGCTTTGGTTTCGCTCTACTTCTTCGCTCAAGTCACTTTGTGAATAATGAAACCTTCCATCCTCTATTTATAGACTTTGCCCTAAGTCATGTCATAAATGCTCAACCACTTCTTGGTGTGTGAAGGCGGAGTCATCAAGTAATACATAAATAGCATTCTTGATGAGAACGCGATGCTTTGAGGCAACTATCAACTTGTTACATTCACTGACAGATTTCGGTGTATGGCAAAGACAACATGTCAACTTTCATGATTACCAATTGATCTCAGTTTACATGAGCAACTTATATTTTATATGTTAACCGTCGATGCTCAGTAAGTATAGACAACTTAGCTTTGTATTCACACCAATGATGTTCACTAAGCATTAATCGATGAGATTGAATTTACAGAATTGTAACAAGTAATACCATAGTGCATCTTTAATCATGCTAATTTGGCAATTCATCAATGTATAATGGAACTGATGCAAAATATAACTTGGTATAATGTAGTTCCATACTTACTTGTTCTTCTTAGGTGGGGGTGGTGATTTCACCAGATCCATTGGATAAGGTGTCACCAATTGCGTTGCTTGGTCCAGCTTCATCAGTGTTTGTAGCTTTCCTCCACATTTTGCTTCTCATCTTCCCAATGTCTTCAATTGTGTTTCCATTAGCAAAGGTGCTTGTCTCTATTATTTGGTCTCTGCAATATTTTTTCAGATGACCAACTTTATGACAGCATAGACATGCCATTCTGGGGTTAGTCCTGCTCCTAGAATTTCTCATCCATTGTCTTCTGCAGTTTGCAGCTATGTGTCCAAATCTTCCACATGTTGTGCAGTTTGCCCATGTGTTGTAATCCCAAACATATGAGTTACCAACTCTTTTTGGCTAATAAGCATTTTCTTGATCTTTAGGCTTCCGTGCTTTCTTTTTCTTCTTCCAGCATTCAAGAGATGTGTGTCCATGCATTTCCCAAGTAGGACAACATTTGTCCATGTAGGTTTCCTTCTTTGGTTGTTTCACCTCATATTTACATGCATATGCTTTATGTCCTTTCTTGTTACATTTATAACAAATTCTTATGAATGAAGGTGTGGATTTAGGAATACCTTTCATTTTTCTCTTGCAGACATTTGATGTGTGGCATGGCCTTCCACAGTGATTTCATGTTAGCTTTCTTGGTCTCGGATTTGTTTAGACATTCTTTGGATCAGCTTTGTTTGGTGATTCTTCATTTTTGGTATACCCTAGTCTGATATTATTGTTGACTCTTCTTTGTCCATCCAGAAAATCATCCATCCTTTTGGTGCTTTCTTCAGCTCTCTTGATCATGTCATTATTCTATTGCTGGATTCTCACTTCATGTTTCAGCTTTTCATTTTCTTCTCTTAGCTCACAGATAGCTTCTATTATTTCAATGAGTTCTATATTCATTTTGTTTGCCTCCTGACTCGTAAGAATAATCTTATTTGTGATCTCATGATGATGTTCTATAAGTCTTTGTATTTCTGACTCTTTCTCTTGTAGATTTTTAGTAATCTTCCTCATGTCATCAATAGATAGTGTTCTTTCTTTCTCAGCTTGTCTAGCATTGTTCATGACATCAATCATTCTTACCATTTTTGTCTCTTGACCGATTTGTAGAGATTTCACTTGTCCAACCAGATATTAATTAATTTCATTAAGACTTGTGATGATTTCTTCTGATGTGTCTGATGCTTTACTAGTTGTAGATCCTGAAGACTCAAATAGATCAGATATCTCTTCTTATTGGTAGTTTTTTTCATTACAGCGAGATGCCATAATCTTTCTTTCATCCAACAACTATCTCATCTTGGTTCTAGCTTCTTTATACTGCTCATAGAAGATTTGAATTTCTAGCTTTTGATTAACAATACTTTTGTCAAGATTCTACTTCTCCATTGTATGATCTTTTCTCTTAAGTCTTTAAACTTTTCAATTAAGAGACCAAGCTCTGATACCAATTGTTGGAAATAATGAGGAGTATGTACTGAGAGGGGAGGGGTGAATCAATACCTCTAAAACTTTTATCTCTTTAACCTTAATCCATTTAGTAATCCATTGTATTACCAACCATCTGTTATATCCTATCTTTGTGTAAGTTATATCAATTCCTAAACTGAATAAACATGTAAACATTCATAGAAAGATTCATGAAATGTAATGACACATAACACAAGATATGGTAATGCAGAAAACCCATGTTAGAAGGTAAAAAATGTGGTGGGAATGGCACCCGCAAAAACTTCACTATCTGCAGATTGGAAGGGGTCGGTTAAGGCTTACAATTTGATCACTTATGATGATCTACCATGTTAGGAGTTTTATATGGAGATTGGTTTAGGTCTACTCTATTAAGAGCTTTAGCAACACTATTTAGTGTGCACTCGGTTAAGATATTTACAAAGGATTGTTAAGTCCACCTTTCTTGAAAGGATTTCTTCTAGTTGCTACACTTGTTAGAATGTAGACAAAAATACTCATTGACTGAGTGTATGCAATCTAAAATTCCTGATTACAGATCCATTCAAATCACATGTACAAAGTATCACCTAATGTGATTGATTAATACCTATGTTGCTCGGTAGCCTTGTTTCTTGGTTCTTGATAGCCAAAATCATCTTTTTTTGTTCTTGCTTGAAACTCTCAGTCTGATCCATAGATGTGCTCCTTGGATAAAATAATCATTTCATCCATCTTGAAATGAATGATTACACATCTATTTATACAATGGATTGACCTAATTCATTTTCACGTATTACAAAGATAAATCTATGATCAAAGGTTTACAACTTGACCTTGATCTCCTAGTTTGCATGTTTTTAATCAGTTAGACTGATTAAAACAATTACAATTATCTTTCTTGTCCCTCAAGAAATGGTTTTAAATTAAATCAAAACTCTAAATATAAAACATAACTGTTTTATCTTATGTGGAATTCAGATCCACTTTTCTCGGGATATAATTGACTTTCGGTGTCTGATGCTCGGGTTGCTCTGAAACTCTTTTGGTGTTCCTTCTATGAACTGTCTGTCACATTCCCTTGCTCTATTGGGTTCCTTTATTTTCTTCTATGTAATTTTATAGTGTAACCTGCTTGTCAGGTTCCTCTGTATCATTTTCGGGTTGCACTTTCAATTTACATTGTAAAACTTGTGTCGTCGGGTTTCTCTATACTTAGCACTTTCAGTCTGAACTGGAACCTGTCTTTCGGTATAGTGTAACTGAAGGTTCAAAAACTATTTCTCTTTGCATAATAATGGAAAAACTTATTTCATCACCTGCATCATGTTATCCCTCTCCTAAAGACCCTCCTATCCATGAGTATGTTTTTGTGCAAGAAGATATTATCTCCTTGTCTCCTCTTTACCAGAAGAGATGGTAAACATGATAAGTATCATATAGCTTTATATAAGCATTACCATCCTCTATATCCAAGGAAATAAGATCTTAGGAATTTTAAAGTGGACTGTGTCTACCTTGTACTCATCATTATGGGAATCATTGAAATCCAAGATTCCCTAATCGACACCTAAATATGCATTGATTTTAGATGGAAATGAGTTAGAAGATGATTCAACAAGAGTATACTTAAGAATTCTTTTATTTAGGGGAGAGCTCTCTTTCTTAAGATATTCCTTTTTTAAGAAAAAAAATTCCTGGGCTTCCTCTTTAGAGGGTACAATAGGAGTAAATGCTGACATATAACAAGATAGTGATTGAATAAAGTCTATAAAGTAGGCATAACCAAGGCCTAATGGACTACTATCATTTGACATAAATTTGTAGCATCAAGGTTAGCCTTGATCGTAACTAATTGATTGTTAGTAGAAAACTTAACAAAACCATGCAACATAGTTGAAATGGCTCGTAAAGTGTGAAACCAAGTTCTACCCAAAAGAAGGTTATAAGGTAAAGGGCCTAGCATTACGTACACCATGGTTGGATAGTAATTGGTCTAATTTTAAAGGCAATATAACAGTACCCAAAATATTCTTATATTTGTTACCAATACCATGAATAAATAAAGAACATGAAACAAGGGATTTTTTATTCATCTTGATTTTCGGTAATAAATCTAAACTATATATGTTGATTATTGAACCAATATCAATGAGAGTCTGACTTATACCAACAACATAAAAAAGTTATCATTAATAGATCTACCAAATTTATTCCTTTCTTAGGTGGGAGTTCTTACAAATAGAACATGATATTAATCATGTCCACATATATATGATCCATTGACACATTCACATTCATAGGTCTAGAAGAAGAAGGAAACCTAATCTTTTGAAGAGCTTCACGAAGTGTACATTGATAAACTAGAGTAGTTTGGAGAAAATCCCAAAGTGAAATCTTAGCAGGAGTAAAACAAAGTTTTCTTGATAAGATCATACTCACTTCATTTCTTAGCTACAATTTTAGGTGCTTGAGGAAGGTCTGGTCGAGAAGGGAGTAAAGAGGTTTTGGACTGATCAATTTTTTTTATTCTCCTTGTATTATATGTATTAGCAAAAAAATTATAAAAAATATTTTTAGATTAAGTAAATCTCGTGAACGAATTAGGAGAGTTACTATCAAATGGTTTACCAAAAATATACTTAACTTTATTCAGAAAAGGATTACTTGCAATCATGTAAATGACCGATCTCTTAGGCCTTTAGGGGAAATAGAGACAACAATAAAATTCACTATTTTTTCAAAGAGATACCATATTATACCAACACCATTAACATAAATAATTATCATTAATAGATCTACTAAATTTATTCCTTTTAGAGGTTGGAGTTCATACAGACAGAACACGATATTTGGCATGTCTAGACATATAGGATACATTGCCACATTCACATTCACATGTCTATAAAAAGAACAAAACAAAATCTTTTGAAGAGCTAAATGAAATATACATTGATAAACTAGAGTAGTTTGGAGAAAATCCCAAAGTGAAATCTTAGCAAGAGTAAAAAAAAGTTTCATGATAAGATCATAATCACTTGGTTTCTTAGATAGAACTTTAGGTTCTTGAGGAAGGCTTGGTTGAGAAGATAGTAAAGAGGTTTTGGACTAGTAAAAATTTGATTATTTCTCCTTGTACTATATGTATGAGAAATAAACTTATAAGAAGTGTTTTTAGATTGGGTAAATCTTGTGAACAAATTAGGAGAGTTACTATCAAGTGGTTTACCAAAATATACCTAACTTTGTTTAGATAAGGACTACCTACAGTGACGTAAATGACCAATCTCTTAGGCCTTTTAGGGGTGATAAAGAAAACAATAACATTCATAGACTTTTCAAACTTCAAAGAAGGGTATGGATGTGGGATATGTTTAGGAAACTTACAAATAGAAGGATATACCTCTAGGAAATCATCTAGGGCATCATCCAACATATATCAAAGTCATCCTATGAGAACACCTTATCGAATGCATCAAATCCTTGAAGGAAGAGAAATAAAATTAGGCATTCACGTCAAGTTCACCAAAATGTAACCCGTTAATGGGTGTATGAAGGTTGATCTTCACAAGGTATGTAGGGAAGAGGTAAAATGGGAGGCACCGGAGAAGGGATGGATTAAAATAAACTTTTATGGAGCTATATAGGGTAATCTAGGTTCTTTGAGTGCTAGATGTGTAGCCAGAGATTATATGGGTCATATCACTACTACCAAGAGAAATATGTTGGCAGTAGGAACAAATAATGAGGCTGAAGTGCAAGCAACTTTGCTAGGCGTAGATCTTGTGTAGAGGCTTCAAGTTGAAAATTTGCACCTGGAGGACGGTTCCCAAATAATTGTAAATTCCATTTTGAAAGGTAATCGTATGCATGAAGACTAAAAAAGGTAGGGGATAAGGAGGAAACTAATTTTTATTCAAAATTTCAAAATTTCCCATGTCTATCGGGAAGGGAATACACTTGCAGATTCCTTTTCCAAGTTGGAAATTGATGTAGTGGTAACATAGAGGGAAGAGGATGGTGAGATAATGACACTATATTGAAGAGATATGACATGACATGGGGAAGTGGCGAGTGCATCAGAGCACATTGAAAGGACAACCTTTGGATTAATACAAATGGAAGATGGCATATATGTATTTACTCACACTACCTTCACACATATTCCAGTGGGTGCATTCAATGATGGTAATAAAATAATCAATATATATTCTAGTGTTTTCAATTCCAAAGATATTCTATTTTTTGAGTGCAAAAATTAGGAGGTCTGGAAAGAGAAAGAGAAGAAGGGCAAAATAGAAGCAAATATTACTTTTGTCACTTTAAAACAACAGATGGATTTCAAGGGTCCAATGGCAGAAGAGTGGTTGAAGAATGTGTTTAATTCCGCTCATCCCCTTTTCCTCAACATCATCTGGATGTTGTTGGGAGTGGAATATGTTGTTTCACAATTCTGGTGGAGGACGAACACATACATTGTTGCCCTTTTCTGCATATAGAGTCTTCATTTTGGGAACCAAAGAGAAAGTGAAGCGCATTATGGAAAGATATGTGTGGTCATAATGGAGGGTAGGGCTTAATGAAATCTTGCACTTTGCAGTACTTGGCTAGGGGTTTGTATCAGCACAAGGTGACTGGTTGGGTTTTCTAGGGTTTTGACCTTGGGTGCACCCTTTCCTATTTCACAAAAGTCTGGGGGATATTTTGGCAAGGAGACAAGAAGCAAGGAGGGCATGGGCACTATTGGTAGACATTGTCTACGATTGGGATTTGGAGTTGGTGGCAGGGTTATCTTTGAGCCAAATGAACCCAAACCTATTGTGATTTAATTTGACAGGTGTCTGGGAGGAGATGGAATGCCATAGAAGGGAGATGTGTAGTGTAACCTAGGGTCATGGTAGAATTGACATCATGGGCATTAGAGGTGAGAATGGTGAAGGAAGAGGGTGTAGAAGAAGGTAGAGGAATAAATGTGCACCCTGTAGAGGTCATGTCCATGGGTATGATAAAAATGATGATGGAGGGGGTGGCTCTTCTGAGGGAGTTGGTCATGTTGGGGTCTCCTATATCCGAGTGGAGCTGAGCGGTGGACTATTTGAGGTTGGCCATCCGTCATGCAGAGATGGTATGAGTAAAGTGTTAGGTGGTAGCGGTGTGGGTGAGACAGATGGTTCATCACCTTTCCATCTTTTGACACACCCTTTTATCATAATAATATTAGCTTCTACAATTGATAGTATGTAGATAATTGCAGGGTGTATGAAAAATGAAAATTTTGTTGTGATAGTCTAGTGTCATTTTGATCTATCACGGTCTTGAAGATGGGTGATTTTGTGTAGTTTTGTCACCTAATGTTTGTGCATGGTGGTTGTATTTGATACCATGTGGTCAAATTTTTGGTACTATTAGTTAGTGAATGTAGATTTTAGGGTGATGCGCTGGTATTTTTTCTCATAATTTTTCATACAATGTAATACTTTATTATATAATATCAAAAAATAATCTTTTACCGACCAAAAAAAATTCACCAAAATGTAGAGGAGGGGATTCAATACCCTCAAGATGAT
Source organism: Thuja plicata (assembly GCA_018584345.1). Lineage (NCBI taxonomy): Eukaryota > Viridiplantae > Streptophyta > Pinopsida > Cupressales > Cupressaceae > Thuja > Thuja plicata. The sequence continues at coordinate 18,510 of MU227420.1, forward strand.
GAGATCTCAAGGGGGAAATGACCTAACACTCTCAAATTACTAGGGCCTTGGTGTGCTAGGAAGATTAATATGAAGAGGAAAAACTAACTATATTCAAGTATACTTACAAATTGAAAGTGTCAAATAATTGAGAAATACATAATGATACAAATATTTGGACTATAAAAATATAAAGCCTAAAATATGTGTGTTTCACCTTTAGACAGATAAAGCCTCATGCTCAGATATCAGCACACCATGAGGAATCATATGTGCCATATTTTCATCCATACAAATAGAAGATAAAAAAGCTCCAAGAATCATACCAAAAAGGGATTCAAACTCCATAAACCTGTGCACCACTTATACACATAGAGATAGGTAAAAAATTTTGGGGTTGTATAGGGGTTTTCCTTAATCAGACCCCCATTCCTATGTTCCCATCTCTGTATACAATTAGATAGATAGATTATAATATAAAAACATAATAGATTGCATAATAGAATTCAACCCCGCTTAATGGAGGAATAACCCTATTGATATAAAATGATTAAATGATTAAACATAAATGGATAGCAAATACATTTAGAGATTTGATAAAAAAGAAGATTATATTGCAGTGTAATAGATACATGAGATAAAAGAGAAGAATCAAGTTATGTGGTAAAGACCTCTCTCTTGAGATTACAACTCAATTTCAAGAAAGAGAGGCTATGGCTATTGTGATATCATTTGAGGATTATGACATCATTTTATTAAGAGTGTGAGAGCAAGAGATCCAAGAGTGATTGTTTTTTATTATGGTAAAAGCAGGTTTTGAAGGGAACCCCGAAACCCTTTAACAAAACAAAGAGAGGAAAGGCTAAAAAAGCCCCACAAGCAATAGACTGACCCAAAGATGGGAACAATCAACAGAGGGTCAAAACCTAGAATTTTCAACAATTACAACCATGACAAAAAGATCAAAAGAACAGCTGGAAAGAAAATAGAGAAGAAACCCGCCAGCAGCAAAGTCAGAACATAGATTTCAGAAGGCATTCAGAGTCCATCAGCTGACTCTTCATAGTCGTCACATTCTCTCTCAGCTTCTGGAGGTCTGGATCATCATTCTTCTGCACCTTAGATCTAGTGTGAGTTCCAGGTCCCGAGTGTTGGGAGGAGACAGGGTGATCAGCATTGTCTTTATTGTTTTCCAGCCAGTTGCTCAGAGAAATCAAATTCTCAAGCGTGGCCTTCATTCCAGTGTTTACCAGCGTGAGCAAGTGTTTCAGCATTTCTTCATTCCCATTAATTTTCTTCTAAATGGGAGTCATTGCTGCTTCAACATCATTTCTAATTTTTTCCTCAACATCATCATTAACAGAAGTATTGGGATTTTGGGAGATTTCGTTCCTGATTGTATTAATTGTTTCCTCCATCATGGAGCTCTTGTTCTCCAATTTAATGCATTTGTTTTTGAGCTCCACCAGATCAGATTGAACCCACTTATCCAAATTATAAATGTATATAGACTTATTTTTTGCTAATTCCAGGGGAGACATGAAAGTAGTCCTTCTCACCTCGCTGTCCATCCTGCGGATATCTGTTTGGAGACACTGAAATTTACTCCCTTTAAAAGTTCTATCTCTATCCTCTTTCCTATTATCCTTCTCATGGCTCGGGGATTCATACTGCTCAGAATTATCCTCTTCCAGAACTTTGAAACTATTGTCCCCTGAATGCTCTGCATTACTATCAATTGTTTTAATATCTGCCTCAGTATTCTTCACAGTCTCCGTCCCTTTAGTCTCCTTATCTACAGATTTCTCTTTAATCAGATCAGGATTAATTTTTTCCCCAGACTTAGGGAAGA
>MU227420.1:32469-46883 GCA_018584345.1 Thuja plicata
ATATATAAATAATTTCACTATCAATGAGTTGCCTAATCTTATAATGTAAAGCTTGATATTCATTAGAGTGATCATGAAATCTATGATAGAAACAAAAAGGAAGAATCTTCAAGTATAGACTACGTTTTTTTTTGTGTTTAGGTCTAGTAATCATCTTAACACGAAGGAGCTTAGGCAGAACAACCTCTTGGTCAAACTCCTTCATAGGGTCATCATGTTTTGAAATTTTATTTGAGATGTTGGTAACATTGATGTGTTGTTGAGGATTAAATCCCAATCCATAAGATTTCTCATGCCCCCCATTCTGTTAGGGCATTTGAATTCCTTGTTTATGCTTAGCACATCCTTGAGTGTGGAATCCTTGTTTAACTAGTAAATGATAACTATGACCATAACAAGCAGCCATATGAAAAGAAGTCAATTGAACTTCGGTAGTCACTATGTCATCATTAGTATGTTTGATAGATTCACAAGAAGGAAAAATAAAGGAATAAATCCTAGGAGAAGATGGGGTAGGAGATTGATTCTCTGTAGGATCATCACTAAGAGGGAGAGCATTAAGGGAATTCATATCATTCTCCGCTAATGCCTCATCACTGGAAGGAATCTCAAATGGAGGTAAAGCATCTATAATGTTTTCTTCTTTCTCTAAAATTTATACATAAGGGAGTGATTTTTAGAAAAAGAGTCATCATCATGTATGAATATTTCATCAATTAATAAATCACCCTCTTGTATCAAAGCATCTTCACCAGGAGTAGATAAAACAATGTCTTTATCTAAGGGTTCATCCCAAAAAGTAGAATCACCCATAATGGCTTCATGAGGAAGAGAGTAATCAACATCCAAATCCAAAGGTTCATCCCAAATAGGAGGATTATCCTCCCTATCAATAAAGAACATTATAGGAGTGCCTAAATCTTGATCCCTAAAAGGGGAAGAATTATATTCTAAAGTAGGCTCATAGAAAAGACATATATGAGGAGAAGAGGTAACATCTATCCTTAACTCACTTCTATGATAAAGTTCAATTGAAGAGATTGTAGAGGAGGATAAAATAGAAATAGGATCAATGGAGATCTTATTCAAAAAAAATTCATCCTCACTTCCATGTACCTCATTAGGGGATCTATCCTCTTTAGCAACAAAAGCCTCATCAAAGTATTCAAAACAAAAATCATACATGTTGAACACAATGAAAAATGTAAATGTTTTTGTATTTTTAAAGAAATTTTGTGATTTTTATGAATTTTGAAGTATAAATTAAGGAGCATAAAAGAAAACCTACTTCTATATGCATGAAAGATCTAATATGAAATGCAAATCTAACACCAAAAAGAAAGAGTTGTCTATCGCGGGTTCACCAAAATGTAAAGAAGAAAAATGATGTTAATAGAATAAGAGTGTTTTGATACTCTAATCACTTATCACCTTACATTTAATATTTAGAGTGGAGGGATAAATAAGACATTCCCCTTTATTCTCAAATGCACAAAGGAAGGATCCAAATTGATCAACCCAAAAAGGATCAATGCATAAATGAATCGATCTATTGGAAATAAGAATAAAGAAGGAGATCCTAGGTTTCCCTCTTAAAATATGTGGTGAATGAATGTAAATGTGTGATAGATTTAGAATGATTAAGGATTTGAATTGAAATGGATAGGAGAAATTCACTAACCTTGAAATATTGCAGATCAAAGAATGTTGTTTTCTAAGGTTTGTACTCTATTTCTGGAAAATCTGAAGTATGATCCGGAACTGGAACACAGAGAAAAACAAAACCCAGAAATATTTTTCCAATATGACACCGTCTTATGAAAAAGGTTGACCTTGACCCACAAATGTCACCCCTAACCCAATAATCTTGACCTTGACCTGCACAGGTCCGATGGAAAATCTGTTCGCAGATCCTGAAAGTTTGCCAAAAAGGGTATCCAGATCTGCCCTAAAAATATGTAGTCTTGAACCTGTACCTACAAGAAAAAGAGACTTGTTTGTTGGGGGGAGGGGTTTGCCTTAGTCAAACCCTGATTTAGGAATTAACCTTGAAATCAATAAATTATAGAATGCTAGCATGTAGTAGAATTGAATCTAAGAATGAAGCTATGATATTGAATAGATATGCCAATGTAATGCAAATGTAAGAAAGTATGTAAATATGAAAGTTTGGACTCAATAGAAACCATAAACCTCCATGATTGTATGCTTGGAATCCACCTTGAAGGTAATGAATGAGGGTTGAGGATGCACAAAGGATCTTGAAGGAAGATCACACTACCATGATTGCTAGATCTAGGGTTTGAATGATGAATCTTGAATGTTTGAACCAAATCCATTCAAAGGCTTGAAAGCTTGAATCCTTGATCTTCAATGGAGAGCTTGAATGCTTGAGAGGAAGAATTGAACACCTTAAAATCTTGAGAATATGTATAACAATGGATGCTTGAAATTTTTTCTTGATCAACTCTTCTTACTTGGTTAGAGATTTTTGCACTTAGAAGACTTCTTATTGCTCAAAATCGCTTATAGAAAATGAGAGGAGAAAACTTCCTTTTATATGAAACTACGGCACAATCTTCTAAGGAGGCCGACATAGGAGAATTAAATTCCAATTAGACCCATTCCCCTAGAAGAGGACCTATATTAAATATAATTTAGGATTTTCCGCTTTGAAACCCAAAACAGCCGACCCGGAAGCGGGAAAAATAAATTTTTGATGACCTCCGGAAGCCGACAAGCTTCAAGGGGGACCCAGGTCAAGGTTGAGGTCGACCCTGACCTAGGTCAAGGTCAATTTTGACCCTAACCTAGGTCAAGGTCGAGTTCAACCCTGACCTAGGTCAAGGTCGAGGTCGACCTTGACCCAGGGGGTCAGAACCCCTGGAAAAAGTGCCAGGTGGGATAGAAGGTTCCCGGAGAGGCCCAATCAGGGTCCTAAAAAGACAAAGAAGTAAGAGATGATGTAGAAATGAGGGGACAGTATGATGGTGGTCAAAAACATCCCCTAAGGAGGGCTAAACAATTTTAACATGGAAGTGCTTCCATTTTAAGACGATACAAGTACTATTATAATAAGATTCAGAATTAGAATGACATTTAGAATTAGACTAGTTATTATTATGAGACTTGAAATTCTGATTATGATTTTTAGAATTAAAATCATGCTCACTAATTTTAAGAGTAACAAAATGAATTAACTTTGTTTCCATTTGACGTAATAAATCATGAAAAATATTATAGGTAAATTGATTAGTTACAGGAGTAGTTGATTGAGCATGAATATTAGTAATGAAAGTTGTTGAAATTGTCTAGGAAGACGTTGTTTAAGAATGATACAAATTAAGCAAATATCTACAAGTTGATCTCCTAAACCATTCAATTGAATATTAAAAGAAACAAACTTTAATAAAACCTCATCTGTAGTTTTGGAAGAGTTATACCCGAGGTCTTCAAATTGATCCTAGAGTTGGATCTTCCATGACTCATTTTGAATTGTCATAAGTGTATTTGAGAATTATCCATGCTTCATAAGATTTTGTGTAATTGTCACTGAAAACATAAAGTTTGAGAATTATTAAAATGCCTATGATACCATGGGCTTCCTCATTTTGAGCCTTTTATTTTTTGTGGTTGGCGAGAGATGTAGTCAAAGTTGGCTCTGTTGTCGTATTGGTCACAACATCCAATAGGTGCTTGAAATGAAAAATAAACAAGATGTGTGTTTCCAATAGTAACAGTTTGAACTATTTGATTTGATTTATGGAATTAAAGTTGATATGCTTGCAAAAATGCTTGATAAAAAAAGGCTTAACTGGGAAAAAAGAACGATATTGCTTAAACAAGTTAAATATTTTTTAAGAAAAACTTTAAAATTACACTCTTTTATGTAAAAAAAATTTGAATATTAATTGTAATTTTAATTTGAAAAAATATATATTTTTTTAAATAAAAAACTTTAGATTTTAAAACTTAACCAAAAAAAACTTTAAATAAATAATATTTTGCCTCTAAACTTAAAAAACTTACAAAATTAAATACTAAGAAAACTTATATAAACTTGATTAGAAATTAATAACTAAAAAATATCTATCTCTTTCAAAACTTTAAAAAATCCCTAAAAGACTAGAATTTAAAATATCATTGTACATATCAAAATTTTAAAATAAAACTTTAAATAAGAACTATAAAACACACAACTTTTAGTGTAAACTTTGAACAAACAAAGGTAATTGAAAACTTCATATTTCAACTATATTTCAACTATATGAAACTTATATTAAAACTTCCTAAAGTAAAGGATAAATAAAGAACACATAAATGCAACAATAAAAGGAATTTGGACCAGGAAGAGTTGGTGTATAGAGATAGAGAGGTAGAGAGAATAATAAATAACCAGCAGGTCTGAGCTAGAAGTAGAAAAGTGAATATCTCTAAATAAGGCAAAACTAAGATATGACTTGTAGGTAGGAGAGAAACACACATGATTAAAAATAGAGGAGGCTAACATTAATTATGAACTTCGACCATAGTTGACACAGGTAGGAAAAGTTTAAACTGAAGTTGGACTAGTACACACATGTCTAAAGAAGACTTACATTAATGTAGGGGTAGGTACAAGAAGTTGAGACCACTTATGGGGGAACTTTTACACTTAGTCATTTTCACAAAAAAATGGCTCTACAAAACGAAGACTTCCAAAAATAGAATGGGGTAGCATTCTAGTTTGGGTTCCTAAGCATACATTTTAATCGAGGTCTCATGTGTTATGGGACCACGAGCCTACATTCACAAAATTCTACCCCATTTGAAATGGAGTAGCATTCAAAATGAGGTAGCATTTCATAAAAGTGTCTAATTTTTTTCCAATGTGCAGGTCATTTTCACAGAATGTGGCCCCACATCCAAGCATGATCCCGCTCTGTTTCAGACCCCAACAAGCTCTAGGTAGGCAAACTTTTCGATATTTTTTGTTTTTTCGTTAGTTTCTTTTTGTTTTTTATAGTATTTTTTGTTGGTTTTTATTAAGAAAATAGTTTTTATAGTGAATTATATTTAGTTTTGTTGTTTAAATGTAGAAAAAATTTAGGTTGCATATTGTATTTAGTTTTTTCATGTATTTATACATATATAAATTTTTTTTATTGGTTATTATTATTTTTCTTCTTGAAAATGTAGAAACCCTATACACAAAGTTATCAAACAACATAAAATAAAATTGAAAAATGAATGAGCAACCTACAATAAAAACTCTAAATGAATATCTTAGAATAGGAATCCTAAAAAATAACATCTACAATATACACCCTAAACAAATAACATCTATAATAGAAACCCTAAAAAATAACATATAGAAAACAAACCATATATACTTCAATCGCATACAAAATAAACAATAAACCTCTAGAATAGAAACCCTCAACCCTCTTCATGCCAAGTATAAACCTCTATTTGACTCTTTAACCTCAACCATAAACCCTATCCATTAGGCCTGCGTATCCATCAATGTATCTTTTGACCCATTAATACATATGAGGACCCATTAAGACCACTTATGATGGCTAGTACCACTTGTCTTAGGACCCCTTAGGGCCTCTTAAGACACTTACAACCTCTTAGGACCCCTAGGACCCACTAATGTATATTAGGACCCCATAGGACCTCTTAAGATACATAGGACCCCGAGGACCCATTAATGAATTCTAGGATGCCCTAGGATCCATTAATGTATCTCATTTCCAATTAATCTATCCTAGGACCACTTAGCACCAATAAATATATCCTAGGATCCATTATTACATATGAGGACCCCTTAGGACCACTTATGACACCTATGACCCCTTAAGACATCTTAGGACCCATTAACATATCCCAATACCAATTAATGTACCCTAGGACCACTTAGCACCCATGAATGGTTCCTAGAACCCATTAATACATACGAGGACTCCTTAAGACACTCAAGACCCCTTAAGACACAAGGACCCATTAATGTATCCTAGGGCCACTTTGGACCACTTTAGACATTTAGACTTCTTAGGAAAACCTAGGGTCTGTTAATGTAATTATGTATCCTAGGACCACTAATGATGTACATATGACCCCTTAAGACATAATAGGACACATTAATGTATCTTAGAACCCCTTACAACCTCTTAAGACACCTATGACCTCTTAGGACCCCTAGGACCTATTAAATTATCTTACGACCCCTTAGGACCGCTTAAGACACCTAGCACCCATTAATACATACAAGGACCCCTTAAGACACTCAAGACCCCTTAAGACATCTAAGGACCCATTAATGTACATCATGGGACCCCTTTGGACCAGTTTAGACACTTAGGACTTCTTAGGACAACTTAGGGTCCATTAATGTAATTGTGTATCCTATGACCCCTTAGGACCACTTATGATGTACCTATCACCTCTTAAGATATTATAGGATCCATTTATGTAGATTAGGACCTCTTATGACACCTATTACCCCTTAGCACCTCTAAGACTCATTAATGTATCTTAGGACCCCTTAGGACCTCTTAAGACCTCTATGACCTCTTAAGACCCCTAGGACCCAATAATGTATCTTAGGACCCCATAAGACCTCTTTAGACACCTAGGACCCTTAGGGCCCCAAGGACCCATTAATGAATTCCAAGATGCCCTAGGACCCATTAATGTATCCCAATACAAATTAATGTACCTTAGGACCACTTAGCACCCATAAAAGTACCCTAGGATCTATTAATACATATAATGACACCTTAGGACCACTTCTGACACTTATGACCCCATAAGACATCCTAGGACCCATTAATGTATCACAATACCAATTAATGTGCCCCATGACCACTTAGTAGCCATCAATCTATCCTAGGACCCATTAATACATACGAGAACCTCTTAAGATATTTGAGCACCTATTAATGTATCCTAGGACCCCTTTGGACCTCTTTAGACACCTGGGAATTCTAAGGACAACCTAGCATCCATTAATGTAGTGATAATACTTAAAGGATCAGAAGTTGTCATTAGTATACAAGCAGACAATTTTGGTCGGTCATGGTCACCGAGCGACAACACTCACCAAGCAACAATGATTATCGAGCATAGTAATTACTGAGTGCAGTGGTCACCGAAATGTTTTGAACACTGAGCAATACATCAACCGAGCACCAGTATACAGAGACATCATCGAGTACCAGTCTACACTGAGAGACAACNTCAATCTATCCTAGGACCCATTAATACATACGAGAACCTCTTAAGATATTTGAGCACCTATTAATGTATCCTAGGACCCCTTTGGACCTCTTTAGACACCTGGGAATTCTAAGGACAACCTAGAATCCATTAATGTAGTGATAATACTTAAAGGATCAGAAGTTGTCATTAGTATACAAGCAGACAATTTTGGTCGGTCATGGTCACCGAGCGACAGCACTCACCAAGCAACAATGATTATCGAGCATAGTAATTACTGAGTGCAGTGGTCACCGAAATGTTTTGAACACTGAGCAATACATCAACCGAGCACCAGTATACAGAGACATCATCGAGCACCAGTCTACACTGAGAGACAACATTTCATCGAAAAAGTGGATCTCAAACAACACGTCAGCTAAAGCACTTTAGTCTTTTAAATAGCTTTTTGCTTAGCTAGACAACCGTTTCTTGAGGATCAAGAATAGTGTGAAACCTAATTAGGTCAAAATCTTGTATATATATCGATGTATTAATCAATCAAGAAGATGACGATTGTAGCTGCCAAGGACATCTATGGATCAGACAAAGGTTTTCATGCAGAAGGACAGATAAAGAAGAATTTAGTTATGAAGAACTACATTCAAGGCTACCGAGTAGAGCAGAGGTATTATTCATCACAATAGGTGATACATATATTTTGTGAAATTAATGGATATGTAATCAGTAAATCAATATTGTAAGCTATCAGGTCATACATATTTGTTACTCTCTAACAATTGTAGCAAGAAGGTGGACTTAACAGACTTTATGTAAATCTCTTAACTGAGTGCACACATACATTGTGTTGCTAAAATCTCCTAACCGAGTAGACTTAACAAGTCTAACATGTTACTCCTAATAGGTTAAGATCATCAGAAGTGATCAAAACTTGTAGCCCTAACAGACACCTTCCATTCTACAGATAGTGAAGCTTTATGGGTTTCATCCCCGCTGCACTTTTTGCCTTCTAATAAGGGTTTATGTGTTACCAAATACTTGTGTCATGTGTTAATGCATTTCATGAATGTTTCAATGTTTGTTTTCATACATTTACACTTAAGCTATGATATTGCATGCATGAAGTAGAAAAGCAACAATGGTCAGTTATGCAAGAAATGGTTACTAAAGGTTAATTGATAAAGTTTTTAAGGGCACTGGTTCACCCCTCCCCTCTGATCAGTACAACACCCTTCCATTATTCCAACAATTGGTATCAGAGATACATCTCTTATTTGGAAAATTTTAAATCACTTGAGATAAAATATCATACAATGGAAAGGTATAAGCTTGATAAAAATATTGAGAATCAGAAGTTGCAAATACAAATTTTCTTTGAGCAATACAAAGAGGCAAGAATCAAAATGAAAGATTTATTGGCTGAAAGAAAATTCATGGCATCTCGCTACAATGAAATCGACTATCATGAAGAATAGATACCTGACCTATTTGATTCGTTTGGAACTGGATCTAGTAATACATCTGACATATATGAAGGAAATATTGTAGATCTAAATGAAGTCATTCAACATCTAACTGAGCAAGTAAAATTACTGCAGATCATTTAAGAGACACAGATGGTAAGAATGATTTATCTTATGAATAATGCAAGACAATTTGAACCAGAAATAACTTTGGCTATTGATGACAGGAGAAAGATTGCTAAAAAATTGCAAGAGAAAGAATCTGAGATACAGAGACTCACTAAACATCACATTGAGATCACCAACCAAATAATTCTTATGAGTCATGAGGCCAACCAAGTGAACATAGAACTTAATGTAAAATTGGAAGTTATTGGTAAAATAAGAGAAGAAAATGAGAAACTAAAGCATGAAGCGAAGATTCAACAACAACATAATGATATGATCAAGAAAGTTGAAGACAGTACAAAAAGAATGGATGAATTTATGAATGGACAAAGAAGACTCTGCAATAATACCGGTTTAGGGTATATCAAGCATGGAGAATCATCAAACTGAGATGATCAAAGGAATGTCTACACTAATCCAAGACCAAAGAAGAGTTCATGTAATCACTGTAAAAAAACTAGGCCACACATAAAATGTTTGCAAGAGCAAAGCAAAATGTATTCCTAAAACTACTTCTACATTCATAGGTAATTGTTATAACTGTAACAAGCATAGACACAAAGTACATGAATGCAAATCTAAGCCGAAAAAACCAAAGAAGAAATCTTACATGGAAAAACATTGTTTTACTTGCAACATACATGGCCACACATCTCATGAATGCAGGAAAAGGAAAAAGAAAGTCTGGAAACCTAAAGAATAAGAAAATGCATATCAACCGAGAAGAGTCGGTAATACATATGTATGGGATTACAACACTTGGGTAAATTTCACATCATGTGGTAGATATGGACATATAGCTGCTAACTATACAAGGAAATAGACAAGAAGATCTAGAAACTAGACTAACCCTGGAATGGCATGCTTGCACTATCATAAGGTCGGTCACTTAAGCAAGGACTACCGAGACCAAGTGACATAGTCAAGCACTTTTACAAATGGAAATACTATTGAAGACATTAGGAGAATGAGAAATCAAATGTGGAGGAGAGCATCAAGAAATGATAGTGTTGGACCAAGCACTAAAGTTGGTGACACCTCATCTAATGGATCAGGTTATTCCACCACCCCCACCTAAGCAATACAAGTAAGTATGGAACTGCACTCTACAAAGCTGTATTTTACATCAGTTCCTATATTCATTGAGAATATGCCAAATTAGCATGAATGAAGATGCACAATGGTATTGCATGTTATTCTATGTGAATCTAGTCTAGTCGGTTAATATGAACTGAGCACAAATTGCATGTCGATATACATATGAAAGATAACCGAGTTAACACAATATACCGAGCGTCGTCGGTAAACATGTGAAAGACAACCAAGTTAACACTTTGTACCGAGTATTATATATTTATCGAACTAAATACTTTGATGTGTTAATAGAGCATCTATGCTTTGTCAACCGAGTGGCAGGTGAAGCATTTAATGCATCACATAGGGTATATTTCTCTATAAAAAAGGGGCAAATGTGAACTCATTCATTCACCCATAATAAAGAGTAGATTGCATAGGAAAGGAGCGATTTAGAGCGACAAAATTGCAAAGCAATTCACAACACCTTTAAAGCAACTCCAATAGATCACAAGCATTCTCAGCAAGCATCGAGTGAGTAGCTAGACTTACCGAGCTAAGAGTTCATTTGCAAAAAGTCCTAATTTTATGAACAATGGCAACCACTTCTTGAACCGCAAAGATCAAGATGGAAAAAGATAAGAAGGTCATTCTAATCAAGAACTTGACCTACGAAGAACCTAACTACAAGTTCTGCCTTGAGGTTGTTGCACAACCCGATGATAAGGGAGCTTTTTTGAGTATCCCACCTAGGGTTTTACTATTTGAAGACATCCGAGCATACATCCACTGCAAATTTGCAGAGATTGAGACTTTGAACTTGAAGAAGCTTATCAAAAGCTATGAAAGGATGAGTACAAACACATTGAAGTAAAAGGGTTAACCAATTCCCTATTGTTCCTGAAAGAATTCAAAATAGAATGGATACACATTATGCTCAATCAAGTGCATAATGATAACATATGGTTAGATGAACCTAAGGAAATCACAAAGGATGTGATTCATGCAGTGACTGGTTACCCCATCACCAAGAAGGAAAAATCCCTAAGGCACCCTAGACACCCCGAGATTAAAAAACTAAATGGAGCCGAATGGGAAGGCAAAGGTTTGAAAGTTAATTCAATCGCCGGCCCTAAAATGAAGTTAGGTGCATGTGTGATTGGATACAAGATCTTTCAAGCAAGAATAATGAACATCATTGCTTGTGGAGCAGTTGACACAATATACAAGACAATAAAGAAAGGTGTGCAATTGGACCTAGCCGAGCTACTATTGAAATAACTGGAGGAAAACATGAGAATAATTAGATCAACATGATCTAATACATGGAAGTTTGGTTCTTTATTAATGTGCACATTCTTTTACTTTCAGAACTTCTTTCCTTCAATCGGTAATGTCACTTGGGACACCAACTAACCGATAACAACACATATTAGTGATTACATTAAATCACTAGGAGACAATTTCATTCCACTGTTGGATGGCTACTTTACAACATTTAAGAATAGGATGCAGAAAATGATGAGAATTCTTGCACAGTTGGTTGAACAATACAAAGATGAGATATGCTTTGTATTTGACACTGTCACCATACTCATTAAAGTTGCCAACCCAAGAACATCATGGTTACCACCATTGGAATATGAGGTTAAAATAGAGCTGACTACACAAGCCATTGAAGACCTACTGAATGAACCAGTTGACAAATATATAAGAAGATTTGGTACATATGAGGAAGCCAAGTCAAGAATAAAGTCTGGCTTAGTAGTCAAGAAAATAGGGAAGAAACAAACACATATGGTAAAAACAATTAAGTAGAAACTCTCAGTAACAAACGAAGAGTTAGAACAAACAATATATGTCACCGAGGAATAGTCACCCATCGGTGAAGGTAAAGAAGTAAGTGATTCCGAGTCTACAGAATCAGAGGCAGAGCCACCAAAGACCAAGAAAACAAAAGTTACTAATGTTACAACAACATCTAGGACAAGAAGAAAAACAACTAAGGTAGACTCACCACCATTGAAGAAAGGTACAGTAAGAGCATATATGAAAAGAAAGCCTAAAGCCTCAACCGAGCTGAGACAACGAAATAAATATATAAGAGGTAAAGAAGACAAGGATGATACTAAAGTAGATGAGAGAGAACAAAGGATCCAAGTAGAAAAGGCCAAAATACCAAAGATAATTGATTAAATTGCAGAGTCAATCATCAACACAGGCCACTTACAACATCACAAAATTAGACAATTGGTAAATATGTCTATCGAGGATCAGAATAAAATAGAAGAAGCAATCATTAAGATGATGGTAGCTTACAAATATGAACCTCTACAATTTGGCAGTCATATTCCATAGGACCTACAAGATAAAGTATTAGCTAGGTGGACATATGCATTGCATATGGAAAAATTGATGAGGGAGAAATCCCTAGCCACATTCATGCCCGACTACATAGTTGAATAAATTGACACAATAATCAAGGAGTACAACAAGAATTTTTTTGCAAAACCAAGATCTTACAAGGTATTACAGAACAAGCTCAAAGATATTGACATAGAAAGCAACAAGATTTGGACACAAATCTTCAATCCACCTGAGAAAGTGCTAGCTATAACCAAGACTGATCACACCAAGGAGAAGGAGGCCACACCGAGCCCTAAGCACATTTTCATCAATGACACCGAGGATGTCAATCCAATTGACTTAACCACAGAGGCAAGTAAGGCCATGGATGATATTAATCAAATATTGAAATCATTAGGAGAAACAATAGACATAACAATATAGGATATAACTCATGGAGATTCTGATGATACTGTCAAGGCTGATGAAGAAGTCAATGTTTCCACCAAGAAAATAAGTGAATAGGAAAATACTGATGTTGCACAGGTACAAATACCAGGAAATATTCCTTTATTGATGCAATAAATAAATATAATGACTGAGTCACAACAAACTGTTGGAGATTTGATTCTAAACAGTTGAATGATTGTATTTTTGTCATTGCTGACAACATATAATACACAACAGTACTTCTGTATGTACTTATCCATATGATGACATGAAGACCAACATGGATAGATACATGTTTTTGACATGTTTACTATGCTATGTTCATACACGCAGACTCAGATATGATATTTCAGTAAAGATATGTAATTATGTTATTGACGGTTACAGTTCTGGAGGAATAACGGTTTAAGGCTGACGTATGTAACGTGTTGATCGATTTGAGCCTATCTTCAGGATATGCGTGTGTATATTCATGATGAGTTATGAGTTTTTGATATTAATCTAAACGTGCCAAATGTGTTTCAAGAAGATTGCAAAGTTATGGTTAAATTGATGAAGCCGACTCAATGAAGCGACGCATCTATTTAGTTAGTACTTGCGCAGTTGTAATTATGCTTGCGCACTTAGTAGAGCTGACAAGGATGTTAAGAAGAGTTGTCCTACATGTCCCATGATCTCATACTTTGTGTATGTACTTATACAAGGTCATTTTTAATGAGAAGAGTTGCGAAAGCTAGAGATTGACAAGTAGAGCAGAGTGTCGATGCAGCAGAACTATATCTATCATATGTTGATAATATAGATGTTTATGTTGAAGCATTCAGAATACAGATTAGATTTTTATATTTCTTTACAAGAGGTTAAAGCATCGGCGCATAAAAGGAACTCATCAGACAAGCAGTGTCACAAACAGCAGTTCATCTTGTTGATACAGTGTGTATCAAATAACCAGAAGGTTGTAGCCTTCACCACTTGGACAATGAGTCCTCCACCCCTAACAGGGTTACATGTAAAAGAATCCTAATAGGGTCCTACCCTTAACCAGGTCAACTATACTATTGCATTGTATTGTAGAACTCCTAACAGGGTTGAAGAATCTTTTAACAGGGATTACTATAAACAGTATAGTTCTTTGTGGGTACTAATTCCCATCGAGGTTTTTACCATTTGGTTTCCCTGTAACCAAATTGATGTGTTGTGTAATGTGTATTTACTTTGTATCAATCTGGATTAATAAGTACAAAATATTTAAAGTTGCAGATAACTAATTCACCCCCCCCCTCTCAGTTATCTCTAAAGTATTCTAACAATTGGTATCAGAACCAAGTGCCTTGGAGAGAAAGCCTAACAGCTTAAGGTAGATCAAGATGGCATACTTCAGAAAAGACAGCCCTAAGTTTGATGGAGAGAACTATTTGGATTGGAAAAACAAAATGGTAACACATCTACAGTGCATTGGATTTGAGATCTTTGAGATTGCTACACAAGAGGTTGAAATCCCATCTCTGAAAGACCTTGCAAAGGATGATGCTACTAGAAGACAAAAGGAAACATTTACCAATAATGCAATTTCCAAAGAAGCTCTAATCAGCGCCTTATCTGACAGTGAATTTTTTGAGATCAAGAAGTTTGACAAAGCACATATCATATGGAAGTATTTAGAAGACATGTTTGAAGGAGATGTTCAAGCAAAGAATGCACGCAGGAAGA
>MU227420.1:61485-82212 GCA_018584345.1 Thuja plicata
ATATATATATATATATATATATAGATGTATTAATCAATCAAGAAGATGATGATTGTAGCCACCAAGGACATCTATGGATCAGGCAAAGGTTTTCATGCAGAAGGATAGATAAAGAAGAATTTAGTTATGAAGAACTACATTCAAGGCTACCGAGAAGAACAGAGGTATTATTCATCACAATAGGTGACACATATATTTTGTGAACTTAATGGCTTTGTAATCACAAATTCAAGATTGCAAGCTATCAGGTCATACATATTTGTTACTCTAACAATTGTAGCAAGAAGTAAAATCCTTCAAGAAGGTGGACTTATCAGTCTTTATGTAAATCTCTTAACCAAGTGCACACATACATTGTGTTGCTAAAATATCCTAACTGAGTAGAAACAACAAGTCTGACATGTTACTCCTAACAAGGTAAGATCATCAGAAGTGATCACAACTTGTAGCCCTAATAGGCGCCTTCCATTTTGTAGATAGTGAAGCTTTGTGGGTTTCATCCCCAATGCAATTTTTACCTTCTAACAAGGGTTTCTGCATTACGAAATACTTGTGTCATGTGTTAATGCATTTCACGAATGTTTCAATGTTTGTTTTCATACATTTACATTTAAGCTATGATATTACATGCATGAAGTAGAAAAGAAACAATGGTCGGTTATGCAAGAAATGGTTACTAAAGGTTAATTGATAAAAGTTTTTAAGGGCACTGATTCACCCCTCCCCTCTCAGTACAACACCCTTCTATTATTCCAACATGTATTTATATATCTTAGGACCCCTTAGGACCACTTATGATGTACCTACAACCCCTTAAAACATTCTAGGACCCATTAATTTATCTTAGGACCTCTTAAGAAACCTACAACCCATTAATTTATCTTAAGACCACTTAAGACCTCTTAAGACAACTAAACACATTAATGCATCCTAGGAACTATTAATACATACAAGGACCATTTAAGACATCTAAGAACCCATTAGTGTACATCATAGGACCCCTTTGGACCAATTTAGACACCTAGAACTTATTAGGACAACCTAGGGTCCATTAATGTAATTATGTATCCTAGGACCCCTTAGGACCACTTATGATGTACCTATGACCCCTTAGGACCTCTTAAGACACTAAATACCCCCTAACATCCCTAATACCCATTTATGTATCTTAGGAACCCTTAGGACCTCTTAAGACACATGCAACCTCTTAGGACCCCTAGGACCCATTGATATATCTTAGCACCCTATAAGACCTCTTAAGACACCTATGTTCCCTTAGGACCTTGAGGACCCATTAATGAATTCTAGGATTCCCTATGACCAATTAATGTATCCCAATACCAATTAATGTACCCTAGGACCACTTAGCACCCATTAGTGTACCCTAGGACCCATTAATACATATAGGGACCCCTTAGGACCACTTATGACACCTTTGACCCCTTAAGACATCCTAGGACCCATTAATGTATCCTAGTACCACTTAACACCCATTAATGTATTGTAGGACCACTTAACACCCATTAATGTATTCTAGGACCCATTAATACATTTGAGGACCCATTAAGACACTCAAGACCCCTTAAGACATTTGAGGATCCATTAATTTATCCTAGGACCCATGTGGACCACTTTAGACACCTAGGACTTCTTAGGACAACGTAGGGTCCATTAATGTAATTATGTATCCTGGAACCACATATGATGTACCTATGACCCCTTAAGACATTATAGGACCAATTAATGTATCTTAGGACCCCTTAGGACATCTTAAGACACCTATAACATCTTAGGAACCCTAGGACCCATTAATGTATCTTAGGACCCCATAGGACCTCTTAAGACCTCGAGGACCCATAGATGAATTCTAGGATGCCTTAGGACCCATTAATGTATCTCAATACCAATTAATATACCCTAGGACTACTTATCACCCATAAATGTGTCCTAGGACCCATTAATATGTATGAGAACCCCTTAGGACCACTTATTATGGTTACAAGTAGTGGTTTCCATTTCACCAAAAGATCGACATGTCAATGCTCGATACAACCAATAGACTTATAGAATCCATAGGAGGCGGTTAAGCCATGTCACAAATCTTGTAAGGGACGTTGGTGCACTTCCAAAAATCTCCCCCAATGTCACTCACTATAGGTCAGCATCACTCACGGAGGTGATTCAAACTTGTGACCAAGCTCTAATACCACTTGTTATAAGTAGTGGTTTTCATTGCACCAAAATATCAACCTGTCAATTCCCAATACAACCATTAGACTTATAGAATCTACAAGAGGTAGTTAAGCCATTTCACGAACCATGAGGGATGTTGACATACTGAAAACATTGAATAATATGACTTAAGAAATCCTATGACTTATTAATGTATCCCAATACCAATTAGTGTACCCTCGAACCATTTTGAACCCATCGATGTATCCTAGGACCCATTAATACATATGAGGACCCCTTAGGACCAATTATGGCACATATGGCCCTTTAAGACATCATATAACCCATTAAATTATTAATACATACAAGGACCCCTTATGAAACTCAAGACCCCTTAAGACATTTGAGGACCCATTAATGTATCATAGTACCGCTTCGGACCACTTTAGACACCTATGAATTCTTTGGACAACCTACATTTCATTAATGTAATTATGTATCCTAGGACCCCTTATGACCACTTATATTGTACCTAGGACCCCTTAAGAAATTCTAGTATTCATTATTGTATCTTGGGACCCCTTATGACCTCTTAAGACACCTAGTACCCCTTAGCACCCCTTAAGACTGCTACAAGCTATTTTAATGTATCCTAGGACCCCTTAAGGCATCTTAGGGCTCATTAATGTATCATAGGATCCCTTAGAACTACTTAAGAGACCTAGTACCCATTAAGGCTCCTATGAACCATTTTAATGAATCCTAGGACCCCCTAAGATCACTTATGACACTTAGAGCCCCTTAAGACATCCTAGGACCCATTAATGTAATTATGTATCCTACGACCCCTTATGACCACTAATGACGTATCTATGACCCCTTAAGACATTATAGGACCCATTAATGTATCTTAGTACCCCTTAAAACCTCTTAAGACACCTAGTGCCCCTTATCACCCCTTAAGACTCCAAAATATTTTAATGTATCCTCGGACCGCTTAAGACCACTTATGACACCTAGGGCCCCTTAAGATAGTCTAGGGCCCATTAATGTATCCTAGGACCCCTTAGAACTATTTAAGATAACTCGTACCCCTTAAGACTCCTAAAACCCATTTTAATGCATCGTAGGACTCCTTAAGATCACTTATGACACCTAGAGCCCCTTAAGACATCATAGGACCCATTAATGTAATTATGTATCCTCGGACCCCTTAGGACTACTTATGATGTTCCTACGACCATTTAAGATATTCTAGGACCCATTAATGTATCTAAGGACCCCTTAGGACCTCTTAAGACACCTAGTACCCCTCAACACCCCTTAAGACTCCTAAAAACCATTTTAATGTATCCTAGCACCACGTAAGACCACTTATGACACCAAGAGTCCTTTAAGACAACTCAATGCACTTTAATGTATCCTAGGACCCATTAGAACTATTTAAGACACCTAGTACCCCTTAATACTCCTATGAACCATTTTAAAGTATCTTAGGACCCCTTAAGATTGCTTATGACACCTAGAGCCCCCTAGGACAAACTAGGGTCCATTAATGTAAATATGTATCCTAGGACCCCTTAGGACCACTTATGATTTACCTATGACCCCTTAAGACATTCTATGACCCATTAATGTATCGTAGGACCCCTTAGGAACTCTTTAGATACCTAGTATCCCTTAGCACCACTTAAAAATCCTACGAACCATTTTAATGTATCATAGGACCCCTTAAGACCACGTATGACACCTAGATCCCCTTAAGACATCCTAGGACTCATTAATGTAATTATGTATTCAAGGAACCCTTAGGACCACTTATATCTATGAATTGAACACTTATGAAACCTATGACCCTTTAAGAAATCCTAGGACCCATTAATGTATCTTAGGACCCCTTAGGACCACTTATGACACTTAGTACCCCTTAAGAGATCCTAAGACCCCTTAGGAATACTTATGAAACCTATGATCCCTTAGGACCTCTTAAAACACCTACGACCCATTAATACATATGATGAACCCTTAGGACCACTCAAGGCACCTAGGACCCCTGAAGACATCCTTGGACCCATTATATAGATTGATATAGCTTAGAAAATTATGATCTAGATTGATGTTTCTTAGATTATGTTTGATAAATTATAATTTTTATGTTTCATATATTATCTAGATTAAATATTTCATAGATTATCTAGATTATGTTTCATAGATTATCTAGATTATATTTCATAGATTAAAGATAGATTACATGTATAGTTTTAAATAATTATTTAAATGTCCAAATTAATGGTACATGTAATTTAATTCAATTTTATAAATATAACGTAGGTTCACGTTTACATGATTATGGATGAGTTTTACATTAACAAATTGCTTAATCCACCACCAACACTGTCATCACCACCTCCACCTCCACCTCCACCTCCACCTCAGCCTGTATTTGATGAGGCTCATTTGATAGCCTTTCTTAATGGTAATATATCATCCATTGTAAACATCATTGATATGTTTATATCCAAGCTATGTTGCCTATTAGTTTCCAACACTTAGTAATTTATCTAGGCAGTACACTTGGACATCACTGCGACCGAGCTATTCTACTAAGGTCGAGCATTGTATATGACTTATTTTTTTGTAGTGATCAGTAGTTATTGCCAAGCAAGTGAATGGTTTTCAAGTACCCCTATAGTTTCTGAGAAGATAAAATGTTGAGCATGTTGATTGTTGAGTTGATAGTTACGCCGAGCGACAACATATGAACACCGTTTTGACCGAGCACCAGAGACCTCATATGCTGAGTGAAGAAATTTTTGTATATGTGTTTGGAATGGCACAAACACTTATGTAAACCATTTTAGCCAACTTCTATGTGATATTAAATTATTTTTCAAGGTAATTAATGGAGTTAAATACACAATTTGATAGAGCATTGATCCCTATGCAAGCCAAACAACCAATTAGAAAAAGGGAATGTTTAAGAGGAAAAAGAGATAAATCTAGATCATTGATCTTGATCTAAAAGCTTCATCTGTTTTCTATTTAAGGAAGCCTTAAATCCCAAATGAAAAAAAATGGGGTATGATGGAGAAGAGATTTTGTGTATGATGAAGGTGTATAGATCAGACAGAGTGACCGAATAGAGCGGTGAAGGACAGAACAAAGTTACCATATTCAAAGATGATATAAGAATTGGAAAGAGGAGATCCATATTCAACATTGAAGTGAAAATCAAAGGATCAAGTACTGATACATTTTAGCAAGTGAATCAAGGTAAAACTCTTAACTGAGTGGTCCTAACAAACCTTTGTAAATCTCTTAATAGAGTGCTTACTTAGCTATAATTTTTAAAACCTTTAATCAAGGTAGACCTAATAGTCTATAAGCCTTTAATAGGGAATATCCCTCATAAGGTGGATCATCATAAGTGATCAAAATTTTGTAGCCCTAATAGGCACACTTTGTTACTGCAGTAGTGAAGATTTATGGGTGTCATCCCCACCCTTGTTTTACCTTCAAGGGTTTCTGGGTTACCAAATCTCTGTGTAATGAGTTTATCTTAATCCTTATCATGGATGTGATTACTAGTTATATCTATTACAATATTGAAGTTTATGTTTATAATATACATGATATGCATGTTGAATCAGTTTGTTCTAATTGAGTAAAAGGTTTTAGGATTCTGATTCAACCCCCCCCGCCCTCAGTATCTTACTTTCCCAATTAAGACTTTCAACAATTGGTATCAGAGCTTTATTGTCTTAAAAGAAGTCTAAACACTTGAATAATTAGATCTTGGAAATGGAGGTTTATAAGTTGGGAAAATTCATAGAGAATTAGAAGATTGAAATCCAACTTGCACTAAAGTAGATTAAGAAAACAAGAGAAGAATTGAAGAAATCCTTACCCAAAAGGAAAGAATTGGAAATTCATTTGAATGACACATCATATCAAGAAGAAGACATTGAAGGTCTATTTGAGAATGAGAAATCCAAAGAAAGTGATACAACTATAGAAAATATATTGGATAAGAACAACACACTAAATGGAAAAGGTCAAAAATCTAAAGAGAGAACAAGAAACACAATATATAACACTATGTGAGATGATTGATCAGAAAAGGAAAGTTGATGAAGAAAAGACCATGGAAGAAGAAGACAAAATAAAAATGTCTATCAGACTTGATGAAAGAACATGTGATGTGAAGAGGCTCATGAATAATCAATTGGACATGGTAAATCAACTGTTACTTGCAAATTAAGAGGTGAGCAGAAAATATATGGAAATCACAAATATGATATCAGAGAACAACCAACTAAGGAATGATTTGAGAGTAGAAAAATAACTCGTTGAAAGGATAAACAGATCTAATGAGACTGCAAGATATTTTGAGGAACTCATTAGAGCACCGAGAAGAACCAATGACATCACTAGAATTGGCCTTACTGAGCACCTATCATCTATTGAAGAGGGTGAAACATCAAAAAGTGGAGAACAGAGGAATGCAAAGCAAAAGAAAAAACCTACATGTCATCATTGTGGGAAACCAGGACACACAGTAAACATTTGCAGAAGCAAAAATGGTAAGTCCAATCCTAAGGAAAAATTCAATGGATATTGTTTTAACTGTAAGAAACATGTACATCAAGAAAAGGAATGTAGGTCAAAGGCTATCACTACACCTACTTCACCTTTATTTCTAGGACAATGTCACAATTGTCAGAAGTTTGGTCATAAATCCCAAGACTATAGATCCAATGAAAAACCAAAGTGGACATCCAAGAAACAAGGCAATGCACCTAAGAAAGGTAACACATTCAATTAGGATTATAATACAAGGCACAACTATTATTATTGCATTAAATATGGTCATGTTGCAGAAATTGTATAAGGACACATTTTAGAGGTAAATCCAAGAGTTGGATGAATGGAAGTTTGGTCTGTAATAGTTGTCACAAAATTGGCCATACTCGAAGAGACTGTAGGACCAAAGTGCCAACACCTACCATTGATCAGATAAAGAGCCATATGACTTGGACATGGAGAAAAAATGAAGATATGAGCAGAAGTGGAACCAATGAAGCTGAGATCACCCAATCCAATAGATTAGGTGATCACACTGCATCGACTTAAGGAAAGAAGGTATGTAAGGAACTATTTTACAAATGTAATATCTTACACCAGTTCTTCACATTAGTTGTGCTAAAGTCCATATCTGCATAAACTAAGGTGCACTAGGACAGATCTAAGGAAAGAACCAAGAAAAGAGTTGATATGAACAATAGGTGTCGAGCATCAGTATTTATGTAGTGACTGATTATTTTAATATGTGTCGAGCTATCCCATCGAGCAAGCTGACTGTAGTGACCGAGTTGAGTATGTATTAAGCGAGGTGATGTCTTGACCAAGTGAATGGAGTAAATTAGCTGAGTTGTTGAATAAGGAATGAGACAGTTATATTTCAACCACTATGTACAAAGCATTTATTACAGACCTAAATCAACCGTTTGAAGATTTATAATGGATTTCCAATGTTCATTTCCATTTCACTAAGTGATCAGAGAGTCTACAGAGCAATTTCAAGGCCATTGAGAATGAAGTTGTGTGAAGTCTATAGAGATTGAACTACGTGTTATTGGTGAATAGTGTGAAGTGATAATATCTGTGGTTACCAAATTACACAGAGTTCATCTTTCAAACCCTAATCATAAGAATGTCCACTAGTTCATTTATTGGAGTGAAGAAGCTAGGAAAATAGTTTATGAATGTTCAGTTAGTGAGAAATGATGCATGTGAACACTTAAATTTTTGAGCCGTTCCTGAAGGTTCAGTGAAGGGAGATCTTTCTGGAGCCCTGTCCTTGATTTCACCCAAAGTTTTGATGACATGCGATGTAAGGGAATGCTACATGTGAAAAGTAAGTGAGATAGGAAATGTTGAGCTAAGGGAAGCCTACAATAAACCATGTGATGCAACAAAAAGAAGAAAAGTGAAGAAAACACAAAGGAAGTATGGAACAAGAGAGGAATGACGATATCTACCATAGCTGATTCTGAGCTTGATTTCACAGTAAGAGTGATTGCGTGAAAATTCTACCAGTCAAGCAGAGCAGATTATGTCCCCTATGTTGCACTAGACAAGGTGTGGAAGATTGTAAAGAAAGACCATACATATGACCTTGCCGAGATGTAGTTGACGCAATTGGCAAAAAATATATCATCCTTCAAAAAGGCAAATATTTCCATGTGTAAGTTCAGATCCTTGATAGTTTACATATTCTTTTATGTTCAGAACACTTTTCCTTCCTTAGGAAATGTAGTATGGAATGAGGATCGACCTGTTATACAACAAATAAATGTGTTTATTCTTCAGTTAGGAGATAACTTTAATAATGTAATGGGAAGCTATTTTGTTGAGTTTAAGAAGAAAATGAGGAAAATGAACAAAATTCCTATATTTTTGGTAGATAATTACTATGAAAATGTTTGTTTTCTTATGGGTACTGATTTTACATATGTACATGATGTTATACCAAGGGTAGCATGGATGAGGCCATTACCTTATGAGGTAAATATTGATGAGACATCTGCAGCCATTAAAACTCTCCTTGTATAAGACATTGATAAGAAGTCTAAGGTATTTGGCAGATATGAAGAAACAAAAACTCATATCACTATGAACTTGAAATCTGCAACTATGGAAAGGAAGAGAAAAAAGTTAGTGAAAATCTGGAGAAAATACTAGGACAAGATGCAGAGGGTGATGCACCACTATAGATCACACAAGGTCAAGGTGAAGACCAATCAAGTGATTCTGAAAATATACATGCTGAGGATGTAGGAGCACAAATGAAGGGTAAGGAATCAATGGTTGTCAAACCTATAATAAAGAAAAGTACAAGGAGGTTTCCTACTCCTATTGTCTTAACTAGACTGAGAACAGGGGCATCTACAACTGTAAAACTAGTCGGGACACCTTTTATGATCTGATTATATTTCTCTAATTCTAGACACTTGTTCTTGTAGTGATCAAGTTTAGTCTTCATTTGTCCCATCAAAATATTAGTATCCTTCAAAGCTTCTTCAATTTTGTTTTTAGCATCGCTTTCTTGTCGAATATCTTTAGCCAGCATTTCATGATTAAGCTTTAAAGTATCATTCTCTTGTTCAAGTTGTTTTATCTTATTTGAAGTATCATTGTCTCAATCCTCTTTTATCTAAACTATAAGATCCTATCTCTAACTTCTGGAAATTTCAAGCTGATCTTTTAGTTTCTTAATGAATCCCTCAACTCTTCTCAATTTAAATCTCAAGTCACCATTCTCTACTTTTGCTTTGTCAAGGTCTTAAAGTGATGCTTCAAAATTTTCCTCCAAACTTTCAGAATCTATCTTGATCTCCCTTAAGTTGTTAAACTTTCTCTCCAAGGGCCAACAACTCTGATACCAATTATTAGGATTAAGTAATGATGATAGGGGGGGTGAATCAATATTACATCACTTTAAACATGAACTAAATAAATTCCATCTTAACCATACAATTACTGAAATGAAAAGAACATAAGCACATAACACATAACTCATAATACCATGAATTGTTGTCGAGGAAACCTTGGCAAAGGGAAAACCCTGGTGGGGATGGTACCCATAAATATGTACTAAAATATAGTGTCCCTGTTAGGAGACCTAGCCCTATTAGGATTTGAGTATTACATTAGCACATTTCCCTGTTAGGGGAATACAAAACCCTGTTAAAGGTACACTGAGAATACAACTCTTATAATTAGAAATTGTTCTATTATAATCTTAGAAATGAACATTACAAGCATAAGATATGCTTAGATAGTTCATGTTATATCTCACAACTGTCTAATATGCATTGCATCATCTCATTACTACCTCCTTTTCTTTTTACATCCTCATCATTCTTTGCTTAACAAAAATCTCTTCATATATATATGTGTGTGTGTGTGTGTTACTTCATTTAGTCAGCTCTCTATTACATTACAAAATAGAATCAATACTTATGCAAAGAGTAAATAGAAATTTGGAAAAATTATACTACCAAAGCATAGGTAATCCACATTTTCAATCCAACTTAGCACGTTTGGATTCCATCTCATACACCCTTAATCATCGCAGTTGTTCATCTGCCCTATCTCTTTGTTACTATGTCTTTGCATGAATTCAAAACATTGTAACTCACTGCAATCAATACCAAAACTCAAGCGACCTTAACCAAAGGTCATACACAATCCAAATTGTCTTCCTCTAAGCTTGCATGCCATCAAACATCAAATACTATCTTCACTGTCCAAAACTATACTTCTATACCCTATCTTACTGATTACTGTACTTAGTTATTTTGCTATCTACATCTCCAAAATTGTAAACAACTCCAACCGGTCATAATACCAGTTGTGTTTCCATAAATGACAACCCTCATGTGTCCCATGACACTCCAAAATGAATCACTTTCCAACAATCTCTCCCTTTGGCATTGATGACAACACTTAGTGAAAAATGACTAAGTGTCAATACTCAACAAAAGATATCTCCATATATTCTATACATCTACATACATTTTTCATCTATTCTCTTCTCCCCCTTTGACAACAATGGAAAAAGGTGTACAAAAATGTAGAATACTTCTGCTTACCAGAATATTTAGACCATCTTTAGTACATCTTGGAAATAGTTTTCCAAGGTCTTCACTTCCTCTGTCCAGGTCTTCACCAAAATCTGAATCACATGAATCAGTTCATTCAATGCAAATGAAGAAGTCTCTGCTGCCTTTAAATCAATAGGCATATGTGCTTTAAGGGCTTGTCCTGTCTTCTCCATGTCAGAGATATGAACCTCAATAATTGATAGCTTGGGAGTGATTAGAATCTTCGACAAATTAAATCTTATCATAACTCTCCCTCTTTCTGTATCAAGGACACTTAGTTTGTCCAAAATCTTAGATACCTCTCTGTCTATCTCCAATAAAGATTGTGAGGAGGTCTCACAATTGTCCATCAATTTATCTAGAGTGGATTTGTTCTTCGCTACAACTTCTTCAATATTTTTGACATGTCTAATAGGGTTGATATAGTAACTATATAACTTCCTTCCTTGTGTCACACAACATTTAGCCTCAGATGTGGTCTTATTCAGTATTCCCAACTCCCAAGAAATAGACTTGCATACTTCCTCTAATTCTTCTAAAGATATCTCTTCTCAACCTTTTGTTCAGTGATCTTCACTAATGACTCATAGTGAGTGTCAAAGTCATCTAGTTCCATGTTCAAGTTCTCTGCATCATCTTTTCCTTGAAAAAAATAGGTGTTGGAAGTAGTTTTTTCAGAGTTTCAACTGCTCTTGTCATTAAGTTAGCCTTCTTCTCTCCTTTCTGCTCAGAATTTCTTTATCTTTAGCAAATGTGATGGAGGATAACTTCATTAGCTCATCCATATCTATGTTCTTAGAATCAATGCTCAAAGCCTTATCTACACTTGCCAACAACAAAGGTGAAGAATCAAATATCACAATTTCCTGCTTCACTTCAACCTTGTTCACTGTATCTTCCATTATTTCATCAATGTTTTCCTTTTGTTTTTCTTTATCTGTCATATCCTTGTCACTGCTTTCCTCAAAGGTTGTATATTGCACAAAGGGTTCATTCACATCCTGAAAAGTGTCCAATGACACAAGTGCACTAGAAACATAGAAATATGGTTGCTTCACAGTACTTACATACTGACTAACATCTTTTCTCAATGATTTATCAAGATCTATTTCAGCTTTCTTTGATGATTCGCCTATCTAAATTGGTTTGGGCTTAGGAGCCTTAGGTGGAGAGATGTCCTTAGTTTCATTTCCAATCAAAACTTTCTCCACTACTCTTTATGTCTCCTCAATTACTTCATCA
This sequence comes from Thuja plicata, assembly GCA_018584345.1. Classification (NCBI taxonomy): domain Eukaryota; kingdom Viridiplantae; phylum Streptophyta; class Pinopsida; order Cupressales; family Cupressaceae; genus Thuja; species Thuja plicata. Next base: position 73,569 of record MU227420.1, read on the forward strand.
CATTTTATTTCCATTATCTCTACCAATCTTGTCTTTGTTCTCAATAAAGATTTTAGTTCCTACAATATCCTTTGCATTTCTTTCACAGATACAATAAGAAACATGCCTTCAATTGCTTGTTCTCTAATTACTTCATCTTCCTTCTGTGATAATTGTTTCCTTATCTCTAGTTTCTCATATAACTCCTCAGGTACAGAGCCTCCAATCTCTAAGAAGTTCTTCTCAAAAACAAGTAAATGATTAATCACTATATCCTCAATCAGAAGATTGTCAGATGCCTCATACCTGTCATAGTAGTTAGCCAATGAAACAAGCTTCCCTTGCTCAATAACCCTTTTCTCTAGCATTTTCATATCCATCTTCCATAGTTGTCTTACATTTGTGGTCTCTTTTTCAACTTTCTTCTCTTCTCCTTCTGTCCTCTGTTTATTAGGAGGTGAGTCCAGTTTAGTGGACCTTGTGTTTCTTCAAGGTAATAGCTTTGTTGTCTCTTTCTACGATGTCTTCTTTGGTGGTGAGGGTGAGTTACATCTATCATAGTAGAAAGTGGAATAACTACTTACACAACTTCTAGAGGTGGGAGGGTTTCAATATAAATGCTTTCCAGTCCAGAAGATCTCTCTGCCATCTTCTTCCTCACTTCTTTCATTTCCTCTTTGGTTATTCCCTACATTTTATGTTTTTCTCTTCATTGATGATCTAGTCATCTCTTCTCTAATCTTTGTTGATTTATCCTCTTAGGTTCCCCATCTCTCCTCTGATGAATCAACTTATGAAGCTAAAACGTGTTCTACTTGCATGACTAAAACTTCAAAACTTACCACATAGCCTAGTGGATAGCACCATTTAATTCTAGGTATAACTGACTCAAAGCATACACAATCAGTTTCAACCATGAAATAGATTGAGTCCTTGTATGTTTCTACCATTGCCTCAGGAATTATTTCCCTTGCCTTCATTTCTATATGTAGGATTTTGATCATAGAAAAAAATTCTCCATCTACCATGTGTTGTTCTTTCTCCTATAACTCTGAGATATCTTAATTCCAGTAGGTATACTATCTTTTCATGCTCTAGGGTGCATGCTAGGAAATTTGTGAACAATGTGAATGTACATATGTATCAACAAAGATCCAAATCTAAATCCTTTAGACTTATCTTCTTAATCTACCTTATATTTTCCAAAAATTGTTGTGTTAGGACTTCACAAAGGTTATACTTTATGTTTTCTATTACCATCTTATAGGCCATAAAAATTACTCCTGTTGATACTGAATTGGGTCGGCTGCTACAATGAAGTTTATAGCATAAAATCATAGTAACCAATATTACATCTTGTTGAAATATGTCATTTATCGTCATCACTCTCCTATCCCACTATGAATGTGTTAGGGTTTCTACCATGTTCTTAGTGTTCGTCTCTACAATAGGTATGATACCAGTATTGTCCAATCCTATTATGTCATGAATTAGGTTGCTGCAGATCTTCACAGGCTAATCTCCAAGCCAAATGAATTGATCATGAAATATGCTCAAAATAATCTTTATCCAATCTTCTTTGTCAAAGTCGTGAAGTTTGGTTATCTTCATTATGCTCAGGTTATTAAGATGTGCGAACTCATCATTCATCTTTCCATCATCACCTATCATGTCTTCCATCTCTGTAAAAATCTCATCATCTCCCAGATATTTATATTTTAAATGTTTGTATGTCCTAATATCTTTGACATGTAGAACTTCGTAGGGTGTTTGAGAAAACACACCTTCAAGGTCATCCTCAGTAGATTTGAAAGGGTGTTTCTTGAATTTGTATCTAGGTCTTTCTGCAACATCAAAAATCATAGGAGTATACATTTTCAAAGCTTCACAAATGATCTAAATACCTTTTACTATTGAAAACACAAAATCCTACTTCGATCAAATTCTTCAATGCACTTGCTCCAATTCTATTTCTGCTCTAGACTATGTTCTCCTTAGGCTCTGCTCTACAAATGATGTTCAATTATGTTCTTTCAATTCACCTTATACTTCATTGAGTGAATAAATGACACACTTCCCAATGAACTTATTTCTGCACATAAACTAGTCAAATAACAATTTGGCGATCATCAGATAAGGCTTTTCAAACCATGTGATCTCAGATATGTGATCCAAAACATTTCTACATGCTCTCCTTAAGCTCACAAGAGATTACTCCACAAATTCAGGGGCTGGATATATTTCTGATGTATTTTTCCAATGCTCCCCCTAAGGCCATGCTTGGCCATCTAGGTTGATGTATCAATGTTAGCATCAGGCAAAAACTCAGTAGCATCTACTGATTCTCCCTAAACCTTTTCCTCACTTGACTCCTTTACCTTCCATACCTTATTTTTGTTGTTATCTTTTGCTTTCTTGAAACAACTATTAAATTCACTTCTATACTCTGCAAGACTCTTACCAGTAAAATGGTTATTCTTCTTTGTATCCATAGGAGGTGGTACTCTTCTATTTTCTGCTCTATTGTACCTGCAAAACTTTGATATATGCCCTAGATTTTTACATTTGTAGCATATAAGAGGTGATCTATTCTGGTTTACCTACAACTTACAATACCTTACGACTTGCCCAAGGTTATTACATTTGTAACATGTGGTTTTATTTTCTGACTCTTTCCTAATGTTATCTTGTTTGTATCTAGATTGATCAAGTTTCTTGCATTTTGCTTTCTTGTGCCTATATGCATGACAATTAAAGAAATAACAAGAAAAAGGTTTGAAAGGGGCTTTACCTCTACAATATCTCCTCATGTGTCCAACCATCCTCTAAAACGTCTGATCTATTTTTTAGGCTCTTCAAGTGTAGGTTTTTCTCCATCAATCTTTGCATCGTATTTTTATTCTTGATTCTTGGAACATTCAGCTTCATTGAAGCCAACATCAGTCATGTCTCCTTTAGGTTTCTATCTTTCTCTTTGTTCATTAATCAAGTCACTACTCATGTGAAGTGTCTCAATATGTTTATTTGCCTCAACAAGTTCACCTTTTATGATCTGATTATATTTCTCTAATTCAAGATACTTGTTCTTGTAGTGATCAAGTTCAGTCTTCATTTGTCCCATCAAAATATTAGCATCCTTCAAAGCTTCTTCAATTTTTTTTAGCATCCTTTTCTTGTTGAATCTCTTTAGCCATTGTTTCATGATTAAGCTTCAAAGTATCATTATCTTGTCCAAGTTGTTTAATCTGATCTGAAGTATCATTGTCTGAATCCTCTTTTATCTAAACCATAAGATCCTGTCTCTGAGTTCTGAAAAGTTCAAGCTAATCTTTTAGTTTCTTAATGAATCCCTCAAATCTTCTCAATTTGAATCTCAAGTCTCCATTCTTTGTGTTTTCTTTGTCAAGGTCTTCAAGTGTTGCTTCAAAGTTTTCCTCCAAACTTTCAGAATCCATCTTGATCTCCCTTAAGTTGTTAAACTTTCTCTCCAAGGGCCAACAACTCTGATACCAATTGTTAGGATTAAGTAATACTGAAAGGGGGGGTGAATCAGTATTACAACACTTTAAACATGAACTTAATAAATTCCAACTTAACCATAAAATTACTGAAATGAAAAGAACATGAGCACATAACTCATAACACCATGAATTGTTGTCGAGGAAATCATGGCCAAGGAAAAACCTCGGTGGGGATGGTACCCAAAAATATGTACTAAAATATAGTGTCCCTATTAGGAGACCTAGTCCTATTAGGAGCTAATTATTACATTATCACATTTCCTTGTTAGGGGAATACAAAACCCTGTTTGTTAGTAATAACTAAGAGTGGGGGTGAATCAGTGGCCTCAAAAACTAATCCTTAAATCAACCCTTAAAACTTATAACCACAAATTATGTCTCAAGTTATCTTCTATCCTACAAGATGAATGCCTTAAAATACTTTTATCAATTTACTACTTGTCGGATTGCTTTGTAAATCTCTCTTCTGTATGATTACTAATAAGCAGTTAACTATTTACCAAAACACAGTAAATATGTAGAGTATACCGATAAATCTAGAATTGCATATGTGGAATGTAAAATAGTAAAGTAATTAAACATAAACACATAACACGTGGATTTTAACGTGGAAACCTTGTTAAGAGAAAAACCACTAGGACCGGTACCCCAAATTTTCACTCTTCTAAAGTGAGATATGTTAGGAGCTAACCCTGTTAAAGGTTACAAACACACTTTTAGGTGTGACCTTGTTAGAGGATTTAAAAAATAGTTTGTCACCTAGTATCTGACATCTAATGCTACCATCCTTGATCAAACACTCACTTGTCCTGTCAATAGGTATTGAGTATATGCAATGCTACTTTTATGATCAAACTTTTTGATACTCCTTGGGATGCATCTCAATTGTAAAAGACTTTTAAGTCCTGCTTGGTTAAGAGACTTGATGCTTCAATGGTTAAAATGAAACACAAATGATCTATTCATATATACAACTCAATTGTAGATTTTTAGATCTATTGTAAGTCCATTACCTCTCTGATCAATATAAAAACTTATACCTTTGCTCCACACTATTCTGCTTTGTGATGCTTGTCTCACTGTTCGTCAGTGTCTGCAGAATCTAGCTCTTTCCTCAGCTTGTTGATTAGGACTGATAGAAGACTTTCTTCTCCTTTAGATTATCTTTAGCATCTTTCCTCTATTCTCTTGTTCACCCCACCATTTGTAATGAATTGGGTTTGTCTCTATATAGACATGATTTCCCCTTTTCTTGGCTTTCTTGATTCTTGGCATGTTCCACAATGCTCACCAATATATTTAAAACAAACTCCAATTTTATCTCAAAGAGATCTTCTTGCCAACTGGACAAATCAGCTTTAAATCAATTACTTATCTTTGGCTTTATCTGAATGATTAAAACAATGATAAGTATCCGTTAAATCTATTTATAGATCTTGACAGCTAAGCATTTTGTCATTTCTGAACTCTCTGTTCTGTCGTTCAACACTTGAGTTAGTCATCAGTGATAACTAATTATTCCATTGGTGTGACTTTAGTTGTCACTGGGATCTCCATCCTTGTCTTTACCGTCGGGCAACACTGAAATTATTTCCATCGGGTTACTATGTGTTTTGCTTGTCGGGCAACACTGTAACTTTGCTCTTCGGTAATGTTGTGCATTAGCTCGTCGGGTAACACTATGACTCTTCTCTTTTACTCTGACCATTGGCATGCACTCCGTCGGTGTATACAGTCACGTAGTGAATACTTGACTTATATGCATTACTGATAGCATAGCCTTGATTCATCGGTTCTTTGAAGTCTTTGACAGTATTTCCATGACCATACTGATTATATTAAGTTGACATCAATGACAATACAATACATTAATTGATTTAATGCCTTGCATGATCATCAACTTAACATCTTCAAACATTCAATCAGTTACATGTCATCACTGTTAAAGGTACACTGAGCATACAACTCTTACAATCATAAATAGTTTTGTTACAATATCATAAATGAACATTACAAGCATCAGCTATGCTTAGATAGTTCCTTTTATAGCTCACAACTGTCTAATATGCATTCCATCATCTCATTACTATCTCCTTTTCTTTTTACATCCTCATCATACTTTGCTTAACAAAAATCTCGTCATATATATATGTGTGTGTGTGTGTGTTACATCATTCAGTTAGCTCTCTATTACATTACAAAATAGAATCAATACTTATGCAAAGAGTAAATACAAAGTCAGCGGCCTTACACTACCAAAGCATAGGTAATCTAAATTTTCAATCCAACTTAGCATGTTTGGATTCCATCTCATACTCCCTTAATCATTGTGACTGTTCATCTGCCATGTCTCTCTGTTACTCTATCTTTACATGACTTCAAAATATTGTAACTCACTGTGATCAATACCAAAACTCAAGCGACCTTAACCAAAGTTCATACACATTCCAAAATATCTTCCTCTAATCTCGCATTCCATCAAACATCATATACTATCTTCTCTGTCCAAAACTATATTGCTATACTCTGTCTTACTGATTACTGTACTTAGTTATTTTTCTATCTGCATCTCCAAAATTGTAAACAACTCCAAGAGTTCATCATACTAGATGTGTTGCCATAAATGACAACCCTCAAGTGTCCCATAACACTCCAAAATGCATCACTTTCCAACAGGAGTACTGTGTACTTAAGTACTATTTTTGTTAAAGTACTGAAAAGTCACGACAAAGTATTTTTGCCACTAATGTCAAAGGGGGAGATTGTTGATCTCCAAGTTTTGTTGCCTATTAGTGTCCAACACTTAGTCATTTATCTAGGTAGGACAATCGGTCATCACTATGACTAAGCTATTCTACTAAGGCTGAACATTGTATATGACTTGTATTTTTGTACCGATCTATTCTACTAAGGTCGAGCATTGTATATGACTTGTATTTTTGTACCGAGCAGTAGTTACTGCTGCGCAATTCAACGATTGTCGAGTACCCCTGCAGTTGTCGAGTAGATCAAATTTTGAGCATGTTGATTGTCGAGTTGAGAGTTATTCTGAGCGACAACATTTGTTTTGACCGAGCACCAAAGACCTCATATGCCGAGTGAAGCCATCTTTGTATATGTTTTTGGAATGGCACAAACACTAAAGTAAACCATTTTAGTCATTTTCTATGCACCATTTAATTATTTTTCAAGGTAATTAGTGGAGTTAATTACAGGATTTGATAGAGAATTGATCCCTATGCAAGCCAAACAACCAATCAAAAAAAGAGAATGTTTAAGTGGCAAAAGAGATGAACCTAGATCATTGATCTTGATCTAGAAGCTTCATCTATTTTCTATTTAAGGAAGCCTTAAATACCAAATGAAAAAAATGAGGTATGAAGGAGAAGAGATTGTGTTTATGTTGAAGGTGCATAGATTAGATAGAGTGACTGAATAGAGCAGTGAAGGACAAAATAGAGTTATCAGATTTAGAGATCATATAAGAATTGGAAACAGGAGATCCATAATCAGCATTTGAAGTGCAAATTGAAGGATCAGGTACTAATACATTTTATCAAGTGAATCAAGGTAAATCTCTTAACTGAGTGGTCCTAATAGACCTTTGTAGATCTCCTAACAAAGTGCTTACATATCTATAAGTTTTAAATCCTTTAATCAAGGTAGACCTAATAGTTTGTAAGCCTTTAACAAGGCAGACCTCTCACAGGGTAGATCATCAGAAGTGATCAAAAGTTTGTAGGCCTAACAAGCACACTTTGTTACTATAGTAGTGAAGATTTGTGGGTGTCATCCCCACCCCAGTTTACCTTCAAGGGTTTTGGGGTTACCAAATCTTTGTGTAATGAGTTTATTTTATTACTTATCATGGATGTGATTACTAGTTAGATCTATTACAATATTGAAGTTTATGTTTATAAGATACATGATATGCATGTTCAATCAGTTTGTTTCAATTGAGTAAATTTTTTTAGGATTTTGAGTCAACCCCCTCTCAATATCTTACTTTCCCAATTAATACTTCCAACATGGTACACTATAGAATCATTCTTTTGTTCCGCCACATATAATGTATTTTGCATCTACAATGCAAAACATTATAGATTTTGTTAGATCGATTGACGTGGACCTAGATAGGCATCGTGCTTGGAGAAAGGATATGAGACTGTATTATTTTGATGACCTCTCTTATTGTGACATAGTAGATTTAAAATTTACCAAGACCACTTTATCTCCACACTTCCATCATCCTAGAACAAATTCCCCTATACCACAAAATAAGAAACACATATCTATGAGGTGGTGTATACATCAGCCTATGATGGATAATTTTTGGAATTGGTGGTGGATCATATTTGATCATCCCCTCCATGCAAATCAAGAAGTGCCACTATATTTTTTGAAGAAATTATATGTTGAGTTCGTGATGGATTTAAAACCCAACTATTTTGACATAATTTTTTTATAGGGGGTTGGTGGTGGCATGACCCAATAGAGGTTGGGGACATGAGTTAACCCTAGGAGACTTGTGTCCTCTCCACCTCTTTCAGAGCTTCATACACCTTCTATACCTATACCCTTTCGCCAGTGTACCATGATATCAATATTAGGAGAGTTGAGTGTTAGTAATAACTGAGAGGGGGGGTTAATCAGTGGCCTAAAAAATATTCCAATAATAAACCCAAAAAACTTAGTACCACAATATTAAGCCTCTAGTTATCTTCAGTCCTATAAGATGAATGCCTTCAAATACTATTCTCAAATTACTACTAGTCAGAATGCTTTGTTAAACCTTCTATTGTATGTTTGTCGAATAGCAGTCTATTAATTTACCGAAAGATAGTAAATTATCTAGAGTATATCGATCAATCTAATTAAGCTATGTGTAATGAAAAACACTAAAGTAATAACTCATAAACACATTGACACATGGATTTTTAACATGGAAACCCTGTTAAGGGAAAAACCCACTTGGGACCGATAACCCAAAATTTTCACTCTTCTAAAGTGAGCTCGGTGAAGAGCCAACCCTGTTAAAGGTTACAAACACACTATTAGGTGTGACCTTGTTAGAGGATTTAAAAGTTTAGTCTGTCACTTGATATTGGGCATCTCTATGCTACCTTCCTTGATCAAACACTCAC
>MU227420.1:82262-98490 GCA_018584345.1 Thuja plicata
AAGTTTAGTCTGTCACTTGATATTGGGCATCTCTATGCTACCTTCCTTGATCAAACACTCACTTGGCCTGTCAATAGGTATCTGGCATCTCATGCTATCTTCATGATCAAACTTTTTGATACTCCTTAGGATGTATCTCAATATAGAAAGGATCTTTAAATCCCTCTTGGTTAAGAGACTTTTTGAATCAATGATTAAACTGAAACAATATGATATGTTCACATATACAACTTATACTTGAAGATTTTCAGATCTATTGTAATCTCATAAAACTAGTCTGATCAAAATATCCCTTTTTATACCTTTGCTCCACTTTGATTCTACTCAATGATGTTGTGCTTTGTTGCTCGGTGTTTGCAAAAAACTTTAGCTCTTTCCTCAGCTTGATTGATTAGGACTGTATGAAGTTTCTCTTCATCGATTTCTCTTCAGCATCCTCTTTTCATTCATTCACCCACTCCATTTGTAATGAATTAAGCTGTCTCTTTTATAGACATGATATCACCGTTGTTAGGTTCTTGATTTTCTTGATCTTGGCTTGATCCATAATTCTCGCCAATTAGATTTAAAGAAAAAATCCTATTTTATCTCGCAGAGATCTTTTTACCAACTGGACAAAACAACTTTAAATCCTTTAATTATCTACGGCTTTAGCTTGTCGATGAAAACAAAGATAATTACCAGTTAAGTCCATATTTAGCTCTGCCAGTTAGATATTTTGTCATTTCTGAACTCAAGTTAATTTTGGTGTTTAACTCTTCTATAGCTTCGGTCAACACTCCAGTTCTTCTCGGTCTTCTTCATCGATTTACACTATGTTTCTGGCCGTTGGTTATACTTGTGATTCTTCTCTTTGGTAATGCTTGTCGGTGTGCTTGCTTGGGCATCACTGTGACTTGACTTTTGGTGATCTCTGTCTATTGGTTTCCACTGACCATTGGTGTTGGAAGTCATATTGCGAATGCTTGTCTTTTATGCATTACTGAAAGCATAATATTTATCTCTTTGATTCTTTGAAGTCTTTGACACTTTGATTATAAATAATTAGATTATATCAAATTGACGTCAATGACAATACAATCCATTAACTAATTTAATTTCTTGCATTATCCTTCTACATTTTGGTGATCAACTCAACATCTTCAAACATTCAATTAGTTACATGTCATCAATCTCTCCCTTTGGCATTGATGGTAACATACTACATTATCATACTATACTATTACTAATATAATATGAAATATAACAGTTTCATCGAGCTTTCCTAATGTAACTATTACAAATGTCTGGCTTTCGATAAGCTCACAAATAGCTTAGATTTGTTTCATGCAAAATGATTGTCTTCAATATTCAATCCCTTCACTAGATAGATGTATCATCTGATATCTATGTTTTGATATGTGCTCTACCTTGACTGTTCCTCTTCTTGATAATTTCTTTTTCATTTGACAACAATCTTTCTCTTTTGTCTGAACTCTCTCCTTTTATTACTTCTCTCCCTTAGATGGATATTTAATATGTAATCAATTTCTCTCCCTTTGAATATTGATTAACTCTTTCTTTTTTATTCTTAGGAACTTCACTTCATGGATAATGATATAATATTTTCTTATCAATGAGATAATCTCTCCCTTTTTGATTCAATGAGATAATCTCTCCCTTTATCATATCTTTCCCTTTATGATAATGGAATAGTCTCTCCCTGATGATAATGAGATAATCTCTCCCTTTGACAACAATGCCAAACAAAAAATCATCTATATCATGTTCCATCCCTTTACATAATATATAATCCTTGAATTTTCCTATCCATCAACAATACAATGTCTCTTGTTTTTGGTGCAGATTTTTACCTTGCTATGTACAGATGTATCTGTTGTTGTCCATCTCAATGTTTTCATCAACATGTATGATCTTCAAATTTGGTATAGGCTGATGTAACCTCCTAGTCAGCTTACTAACTGATAGACAAGGGTTGGACCCCTAGTCTCTGTCTCAGGTACTCAAATGTATTCTTCAGTAATGACTTGGTGAATATATCAGCTAGTTGTTCCTTTGATTGAACATATTCCAGCGTCACCTCCTTTGCTTGTACTTGTTCTCTTTGATAGTGATACTTTATAGAAATATGCTTAGTCTTAGCATGCATGACTAGATTCTTAGAAATGTTTATTGCACTGGTATTATCACAATAGATAATTACTGGTTCAAGAATCTTCATATTCATACCTTCCAATAATTATTTGATACATACAATATTGGAGCAATTTGCAGCAATCGCCACATACTCTACTTTTGTAGTAGACTGAGAGATGCATCCTTGCTTCTTGCTTATCTATGTGACAATTCTGTCACCCATGAAGAATTCTCCTCCAGTTGTGCTCTTTTGGTCATTAATGTTTCCAGCCCAATGGACATCTGTATAGACTTGTAGCTCAAATTTTCCTTCTCTTTTATACCATAAGCCATAGTCCTCGGTATTCTTCAGATATCTCAGAATTCTCTTGACAGCAGTCATATGTGATTATTTGGGATTAGCAGAGAATCTTGCAACTATTCCAACTACATGTGCTATATCTGGTCTGGTATGAATAACATACATCAGTTTTCCAATCATTGATCTATATAAGGTCTAATTTAACTCATTGGATTTGTCTTCTTTTGTCAGCTTACATCCAGTAACCATAGGTGTTCCAACTAGTTTGGAATCTTCCATTTTGAATATCTTCAACACTTCCTTGATGTATTTGGACTAAGTAATGTATATGACTGCATCTTGTTGAAGAATATGTAGATCAAGAAAGAATTTGATCTCCCCAAACATATACATTTCAAATTCCTTACTCATTTCATTAGAAAAGGATTTGCATAACAATTCATTTCCCACAAAAAATGATATCATCAACAAAAATTTCAGCAATTAGAATATTACCATCGATATCTTCTTTTAAGTATATATTGCTATTTTCACTTGTTCTAACAAATTTTATGCTAATGAGATACGAGTGAAGTCTTTCATACTAGGCTCTAGATGCTTGTTTCAATCCATACAAGGCTTTATGTAGTATACATACCATGTTTCTCTTGTCTGGATCAACAAACCCTTCTGGTTGTTCAATGTATACCTCTTCTTCCATTATTTCATTTAGGAATGCATATTTGACATCCATCTAGTATACCTTAAATCCTTTAAATGCAGCATAAGCAAGTAGTATTCTAACTCCTTCTAGTCTACAAACGGGTGCATAAGTTTCACCATAATCAATACCTTCTTCTTGTGCATATCCCTTGCATACTAACCTTGCTTTGTTTCTAGTGACTTCTCCATTCTCATTCAGCTTGTTTCTGAATATCCATTTGGTACCAATGACATTCTTGTCATCTGATCTCAGTACTAGTGTCCATGTACTATTCTTCTCAATCTATTCTATTTCTTCATTCATAGCACTGACCCATTCTTCATTGTCAAGTGCATTGTTAATAGATTTAGGCTCAAAATCACAAAGTAAACATCTGGTGTTTAGTGACTTACTTCTTATTCTTATTCCATCCTTCTTGTCTCCTAGGATTTGATTCTATGGATGATGTCTTCTGATATACTTGAAATTTTTTGGTTTAGCTCCATGTTCATCATTTTGATCATCTTCTTGACCTTTGATCTCATCTCCATTTTTCGGAACATCATCTTAAGGATTTTCTTGATTTTTTGTAATTGCAGCCTAATGCTTGGGTGCAATGTTCTGTTGCTCAGGAGCAAGACACTGTTTCTCGGGTAGAGTGTCAGGTTCTATATAAACAAACCTGTTGTATTCCTCTGGTTCCTTTTTTCTTTCCTTATCATTCTTTTCTACAAATTCATCTATTTTTACATTTGCACTTTCAATGATTTTGTTAGATGACTTGTTAAGACATTTTGTTAGATGACTTGCTTTTGGTTGAATACCCTAGGAAGATAACTTCATCACTTTGGAGTCAATTTTTCCATTTCTATCATCCTTCAAAATATAAGATTGACTACCAAAGATTCTAAAGTAACTTACTTTGGGTGTATGACCATACCAAAGCTCATAAGGTGTCTTCTTTATGTCCTTCTTCAATTATACTCTGTTTAATGTGTAGACACCAGTACTGATAGCTTCCCTCCAAAAAGTTTGAGTGATGCTTTTTGTAATCATCAATGTTCTTGCACAGTCAATAATTGATCTGTTTCTCCTTTCAACAATTCCATTTTGTTGTGGTATTCTTGGTGCAAAAACCTGTCTTTTAATTCCATTCTCATTGCAATAGTTAGTGAATTCTTCTGAAGTAAATTCCCCTCCTCTATCTGACCTTAAGAATTTCAATTTCTTTTCACTTTGTTTTTCTACCATTTCTTTATACCATTTAAACATCTGAAATGCTTCTGATTTATCTTTTAAGAACATGACTGTCATCATTCTAGAATAATCATCAACAAAGAATAAAATACCTATCTCCATAGTAGCTTTTTGTCCTCATGGGTCCACATAGATATGTATGGATTAATTTTAGAATTGCATTAGATGTATGGGTTTTACTCTTGAAACTAGACTTTGTCATCTCACCTTTTTGACAATTTTTGCACATGATATGCTCGGGCTTAGTCATGCTCGGTAAGCCTCTGACATTCCTCTTGTTGCTTATCTTTATCATGTTTTCAAAATTCACATGACACAATCTTTTGTGCCACAACCATATGTCTTCATTTCTAGCCATTAAACAAGTGGTGTTAGTGTCATCAAGATAGAAAAGGTTACCTTTTGTCTGCTCACCGGTACCAATCAATCTTCCTGATTCATTGTAGATCTTTGTCTTCTTATTTTCAAATGCTACTCTGTGACCTAAATTGTTCAACTATGAAACACTTAACAAATTATAATTCAGTTCTTTAACCCAGTAAGCATTTTCACACTTTATCATGGTATTCAGCATTATGGTTCCTTTACCTTCAACTGGACAAGGTGTATCATTTCTCATTCTCACATAACCACCATTATAGTACTCAAAAGTCTCAAACTTTTGTTTATCATTGGTCATATGGTGAGTGCAACCACTATCTATGATCTAGACATCATTTTTACTAACTTTAGATATGAGTGCAGTTTCTACATACAATTATTCTTCTTCATCTGAATCATCCTTCATGGCTACAAATACCATCTCAATGTCTTCTTCTGATTTGGTGTTAGTGTCATTAGCTCTGTTCTCAGCTAGGTAACAAGCTTTCTTCCCTTTTTCCTTGTAGTCTTGGGTATCTCTTTTGTCAGATTGTCAGTTGCTTCGGTAATCTCTGTTATCAACTCTATCAAACTTCTTCTCATATGATCTGTCATTTCCTCTGTCATCTTTTCTTTTGTTTGGACATATTGCTACAAAGTGTCCAACTTCTTTATAATTGAAACATACAAGTGGTAATTTGCCTTTGTATCTACCTTTGCGTCTCTACAATATTCTTGCCATTAGTGCTTCAATCTCATCAAGTCCTTGATCCTCATTATCACTGTCACTATCATTTCTAATAGCATGTCTATGAATTGAGTTACTTATCTTCAAAGAAGATTTAAATGCAGATTCTATAGATGGTAAGACACTATTATCAAAGTTATTCATCTCAAATGAGATTAGTCTACCAATCAGACTATCTAGAGTAACTGTATTGTTTGCAACTGCTCTCATTTCTTGAATAGCAGAAACTCTAATAGCATATACAGGCAGTAAGGTTCTTAAGATTTTAATTATCACTATCTCCTCTTCAAGTACACCTCTAACTCCTCAGATAACATTTACTACCTCTTTGATTCTACAACTATACTGAGTGATGTTTTCTCCTTCTTTCATCTTTAGTTCATCAAACCTCCCTCATAGGCTTTTTGCCTTTGCTCTTAGTACATTGGCATCTCCTCCATGTACCAACTTCAACTTATCCCACATTTTTTTTGCAGAGGTGCATGTTTTGACATCTTCAAACTCAGCATCAAAGAGTGATGATGCAAGTTCTATCATTATGTAGTTATGCTCATGCTTTACTCTTAATTTCTCAAGAGTGTGAGGTCATGTAGGCAACACATATTGAATATCTAAGTATTAAACAATATCATTTCCAATACCTAATAGGTGGAGTCTGATTCTGCTTTTCCATGATGCAAAGTTGTCTTTATTCAACTTGGGCACATCTTGTCAGTTCATTTTGTGACCTTTAGCTTGAGTTGTTAAACTCCCTTTCTAAGCACACAAGCTCTGATACCAATTGTTAGTAATAACTGAGAGAGGGGGGTGAATCATTGGCCTCAAAAATATTCCAATAATCAACCCAAAAAACTTAGTACCACAATATTAAGCCTCTAGTTATCTTCAGTCCTATAAGATGAATACCTTCAAATACTATTATCAAATTACTACTACTCGGAATGCTTTGTTAAACCTTCTACTGTATTTTACCGAATAGCGGTCTGTTAATTTACTCAAAGACAGTAAATTATCTAGAGTATACCGATCAATCTAGTTAAGCTATGTGTAATGCAAAACACTAAAGTAATGACTCATAAACACATTGACACGTGGATTTTTAACGTAGAAACCTTGTTAAGGGAAAAACCACTTGGGACCGATAACCCAAAATTTTCACTCTTCTAAAGTGAGCTTGGTGAAGAGCCAACCTTGTTAAAGGTTACAAACACATTGTTAAGTGTGACCTTGTTAGAGTATTTAAAATTTTAGTCTGTCACTTGATATCGGGCATCTCTATGCTACCTTCCCTGATCAAACATTCACTTGGCATGTCAATAGGTAGTTGGAATCTCATGCTATCTTCATGATCAAACTTTTTGATACTCCTTGGGATGTATCTCAATATAGAAAGGATCTTTAAATCCCACTCAGTTAAGAGACTTTCTGAATCAATGGTTAAACTAAAACAATATGATATGTTCACATATACAACTTATACTTGCAAATTTTTAGATCTATTGTAATCTCATAAAACTAATCTGATCAATATATCCCTTTTTATACCTTTGCTCCACTTTGATTATGCTTGGTGATGTTGTGCTCTATTGCTCAATGTCTGCAGAAAACTTTAGCTCTTTCCTCAGCTTGACTGACCAGGACTGTATGAAGTTGCTCTTCATCTGTTTCTCTTCAGCATCCTCTTTTCATTCATTCACCCACTCCATTCATAATGAATTAAGTTGTCTCTTTTATAGACATGATATCACCATTGTTAGGTTCTTGATTTTCTTGATCTTGGTGTGATCCACAATTCTCGCCAATTAGATGTAAAGCAAAACTCTTGTTTTATCTCGCTGAGATCTTTTTTCTAACTGGACAAAACAAATTTAAATCCTTTACTTATCTATGGCTTTATCTTGCCAATGAAAATAGAGATAACTACCAATTAAATCCATATTTAGCTCTTCCAGCTAAATATTTTTTCATTTTTGAACTCAAGTTAATTTTGGTGTTTAAATCTTTGATAGCTTCAGTCAACACTCCAGTTCTCCTCAGGATTCTTCATCGGTTTACACTATGTTTGTGGCCGTCAGTTATGCTTGTGATTCTTCTTGTCGATAATTCTCATCGGTGTTCTTGCTCAGGCATCAGTGTGACTTGATTTTCGGTGATCTCTGTCCATCGGCTTCCACTGACTGTCGGTGTTTGAAGTCATATTATGAATGCTTGTCTTTTAAGCATTACTGAAAGCATAATATTTATCTCTTTGATTCTCTGAATTCTTCGACACTTTGATTATAACTTATTAGATTATATCAAGTTGACATCAATGACAATACAATCCATTAACTGATTTAATGTCTTGCATTATCCTTCTGCATTTTGGTGATCAACTTAACATCTTCAAACGTTCAATTAGTTACATGTCATCATTGAGTATGCTCACTACTAGTCTGAGGGATCATGCTAATCAGATGGCAACACCTACATAAGAACCTTATTTGTGTACTAATTTCCATGAGATGTGTTATGTTCGTACTGAGGGTGAGTCTAGATCTGATACACATGCAACAATGGATGATTTTGGATGATATGTAGATTTTATTTGTGCTCAAGATCATCCACTTGATCATGATTCCCTAGAGGTACATATATGTACACTTATATACATTTAATTTTAACATGCACACTTTAAATGTTTTTTAGTTCATATATAATATAAAAGCTAATTAGTTGAAAACGCATACATACATGTGTATAGATGATGGGTACGTGGATGTCGACCTCTTCTTTGGATCGACTTAGAATTTTCTCGATGGTTGTGCAACTTGGCACAATTCATGGGGTAAAAATAGAGAAATTTTAAAATTATAATTTTTATTTATTTTTTAATTAAGTGTTAAACTTGTTTTCTAAATTTATTAATGTTGTTAAATAGGGAGGTCATCCACCTAAGGTTACTATCCACCCAGTTCTTCACTAGTGTCATTTGTAGTAAATGAGCCGCCTGAGGTTATTTATTTTCAAGAAATAATTTATTTTTAAATTAAAAAATTATCAACTTGTTTACATAATTTAAAAAATTTAAATTTTTGTATATGTCTATATATGTACACATTTGTAGGTTGACACAACCATCAGGATTGGTGTTGGTGCACATGTTAATGATCAATGTGAATTGCACTAGGAAGCATCCTTTCAGGTTTTATTTTCGTATCATTGTGTTCAAAAATTGTGTATACATCTTTTAGGTGGATTAAATTTAACTTTTTATGTACATCTACGTGCATATTCTTATAATTTTATTTGACCTTGTACAAAACCTTGTTGGTGATACTTTGGGTGTTGATCCTTCCATGTAGAACGAGTCCCAAGAGGGACAACAACATTATACATATCTTGATGACCACCGAGACATTGGAGGAGATGTCCACATTGACATGGTAAATTATTTGAATCTTTGATTTATATAGATTTTATTAAAATGTTTTAGATCATTTTGAAATTTTTTAAATATGATTTCAATTACCAGAGTATAATTTCAAGTATGATGGTTTCTACATAGTCATTCAGATCATCGTGGGTTGTGTAGATTGAAGACGACTCTTGATTTTAGGGACTCTTGATTTTAGGGGCATTCAACACATGGACACTTGATTTTAGGGACACTTGATTTTATAGACATCTGAACTATGTATTTACATGATTTAATAGATGGACTAGACGTATTTACATACTTTACTAGATGCTTTACTTATGGATTGATCATCTGAACTATGTACATTTACATGCTTTACATATCTACTAGATTGTTTAAATAGTTTGTACGTATTTGCGAGTTTTACTAGATGTTTCTTGGATAGTTAGTTTTACAAGTTTTGTTAAGCTTAGGAAGGTCCTTATATTTTTAAAGAACACAACAATTTACGAAAATGTAGATTACCCATAAAAAATTTTGAATTTACATTTAAATTTGTTTTCTTTATTTCAAACGTACATCAAAATATTTAAAAAATTCATTTTAGGAAGCTAGAGATCAATAGTTCAAGTATAGATTTTTTTTTCCCATAAATCTGTTTATATGTTCAATGCTAGCTTCTTATGACGACATTGAATTAGTAAAATAAACTATGTAATATCCCTCAAATATTTTAATTAAGAACACGAGATAAATAAAATACCAAAATATCAAAATAATGTTTTTGATTTATAATTAGATGGATGATCACTTCAAACTATTAGAATATTGCTTATTCATGCAATACAAAATCTAACTTAATGAAGCTCTAATCTCATTATAAGCCTTAACTATTTTAGAGCTTCACAAATTAGTTCGAAACATTTTTATACAACACATGTATGCGTGAAATGAAATAAAACTCTATAAATCTATAAGTATTGTGAAGGTTGAAAGACAAGATAAAAGGAATGTATTATATTTATTTTTTATAAAATTATCATATTACCTTCACAAGCTGCCAAGAAACTTGAACATCCAAATAACAATCATATACAAAGGTTACATATAAAATATAACTTGACATGTAAAATATTTTACCATATTGATGTAAAAAAACTCAATCCTTTATAAATAAAATCAAAAGACCTTGCATAGATCTACAATTAGGACACAAAATATGGTTGAATGTGTGTGAAAGAGACTTGAAAATTAGGGCACAAAATATGGTTGAAAGTGTTCAATGGTTCATTAAATATAACAAAATAATATAACTTGTTCAATAGCATTAAATAAGTACAGTAGCTCATAATACTTGATCTTGTACTATGTAGACCTACAATAATAAATGAGCCATAGCAAGCAACCTGCAATAATAAATGAATCTTTAATAAGAAACTAAAAACTCGTAGAAATCAAATATGTAACTAAAAACATGTACAAATTAATTACACCAAGTACAAATGTAAGAGCATCATGCTTACCATATTAAAAATGAGTATTCATTAAGTTATTCAGAAACATGGTGTTGTAGGAGACCTACAACAAAAATCAAAAGACCTGTACAATAATTTAAAATTAGTTATATTAAAATTCTAGGATATCTTAAGGGGATGTAAGTTAAGATGCCTTAAGGGACTTAAAACTAGGATGTCTTAAAAGGTCTAAAGTTAGAATGTCTTAAGGGGATGTAATTCTATGATAGCTTAAGGGGGTTCGATTTTAGGATGTATTAAGGGGATCTAAAATAAGAATGTCTTAAGGGGATCTAAAATTAGAATATCTTAAGGGGATGTCTTAAAGGGATCTAAAATTAAAAGGTCTTAAGGGGATATAATTATAGGATGACTTAAGGGGATGCAATTCTAGGATGTCTTAAGGGGATTTAAAAATAAGACATCTTAAGGGGATGTAAGATTACCTAGATATGTTAAGGCAATGTAAAAAATAAATACATTATATATCAAGTTATCACAATTTATAAAAGTACACATATATACTTACTTGTATTTACTTATTCCATTGTACCATCTGCATCATCTCTTCTATGTAATGCATCTATAATTGTCTCATGTTATTCCATATAAATTGGCCACAACTCTTCATTAAGAGGTCTCCCACGATATCTAACTAGCTTTATATTTGTTGTCACAACCAAAAGCGAGCAGTGTATAATCTGTTTATGTGTTTCATAGTCTTTGAATGTAGGCAAACCATTCTTTCTTGTTAGATATTTTTTGTACCAATATGCCAAAAACCACCATTGAACCTATTGGATAATGATTGCCATCATCATCTTCTCAAGGTTGTACTAACTTATGTTTAGCCTCGACACATCAAGCCAACCAATACTTTGTTTCCTCTTCACTGTCCTCAGGTGCAACAACATACACATGTTCTGCAAACAAAAATAAAATGGTTAACTAACAATTGAAATAAACTTATAGAAAATTAAATTACCAAAATAAACTTATCAAAATTAAATTGGAATAAACTTATCAAAAATAAAATTACCTTCTTATGCAAGGTTTGAAACACGGTCATAATCCTAAAATCAATTTCATGTTAGATCTTGGGAGTCTACCACTAAAAATCCAACATTGGTTGATTGGATAATTTTCAATACTTACTCTTCTATTTGCTTCTCTTACCAATATTTAAGGACGCATGTTTAAAATTAAACTAATATTTCTTACCATTCTTTTATCCAAAGTTTTTATTATTGACTATAGCAATTGTTATACCTCGTCATGCTACATTCCTATCTTTAGATCAACTCTTTTTTTTAATAGACTCAATGAAAATAGCAACAATAGATATAACATGTTTAACCGATGCATCATTTTAATTTTATTTCACATAAATCCCTAAACTTTTAATTGTTTTTCTCATTTTCCACATTCTCATCAATTGAATCACAAGTTGACATTGAAATGTTTATTTTTTATAAAAAAAACTATGTATATTTTATTGGCATAGTTTCTTATTTATCTGCAGGATATCTTACAAGGAAGATCATCCAAAACAATACTTTTGATTTTCAAAAAATAATTTTCATTATCAACATCCCAAGAATTTTCATTTACACCATGTTGAAAATAATTTCCATTTTCATCTAGGGAAGGATTTTCATTTTGAACATAAGTATTTTCATTTTCAACAAGAGGAGGATTTTAATTTACACCAACAAAAAGATTTTCATTTTCAACAACCTGGGGAGAATTTTCATTTTCAAAATCTCATTGAAAAATTGTCATGCCCAAAACTAGGGCAAAACACACAGACAATTATTTTTTAAAACATAAAAAAAAAACTATGATGACACAATACTACTGATAGCGTTGAGGAAAGGTGACAACATGGTGAAGTTAATATTCAAGATGAAGGGTCCAGACATAGATTGAGTCGGGGTTATCAACAAAGGCAGATACATAGTCAGTATTCCAACTCGATAAAAGACAAGAGATCCTACGGTTTAGTACTACAGGGACACAGGGATATACTAACTACATTAATGGTCGACCTAGCAATCCAATTTAATTAACCCCATCCGATATCTTAAAATACTTAAACAAAACCAAATTTCATTATTCTATTCCCATTAGATTAAAATAAGGTTCTCATCAAACAGTAATCTCATCTAATTTTAATACGAAAAGATGTATTTTAATTTCTTAAGAATTTACATAAGTTCTATGATTAATTGATAGCTACAATAATTACATTCTAATTCACTTCTTTTATTCTGAAATAAAATCTTAAATTTCTTTTACACACGCAATATTTAAATAAATAATCATTAAATCAATTGCTAGAATAAAATATGTCATATCTTTGATCTACACTTAAAAACACTTAATACTATATGCAACATAATCTATTATTACAAAACCTATTAAATTTCTCCTCATAAATAAAAAACACATAAAATATACAGTATTTATCATTATAAAATCTAAAAGAATAAACTACAATACAAAATTAATTACAACTAAAACCTATCAATAATTCCTAAACTAACTTAACATTACTAACCTATCTAGTAACCTACCCTACTAGCCTATTCTTCCATCCCATCACCCCATTTCCCTAGCTCATGGCCCACTTTCCAAGTGGGTGGGGTGATGTGACAAGTGACAAAACATCCCCAAAATGGAAATTTTGAAATTCAAGGGAGGTGTAAGGTTTGCTGATTTTTTTTTTGAAACTAAAGTTTGGGGGACCCACCAAAAGGTAATTTTCATGTAAACAAGCTTGGGGAGACCAATATGGTACTATGGCACGGGAGAAGAAAATTTCACATGGCAAGGTAAGATGGTAAGGATAGTAATAAGTTTTGTTTTCTTTTTATTTTATTTTATGAATTTAAAACCAAGGCATGTCAAATCCCACGCCCATGTGGAGGNATATGGTACTATGGCACGGGAGAAGAAAATTTCACATGGCAAGGTAAGATGGTAAGGATAGTAATAAGTTTTGTTTTGTTTTTATTTTATTTTATGAATTTAAAACCAAGGCATGTCAAATCCCACGCCCATGTGGAGGGTAAAATGGGTGTGGGGCCCACTATGTTATTAAGGTAATATAGTGCATGTTATAACATATGTTTTTGTAATTAGGTTTTTTTTCAAAGTTACACAAATCAAGAGGGATTAAAGGGGGATTAGTATTCTAACCCCCTTACTAAGTAAGAGAATGAAATATTCCCTATGGTAAAAGGGAATAAGTCATTTGCCATACATTTTCCAGAGAGCATTTTGCTCTCTTAAAATCTAGAAGTGGTGTTTTTTTTTTTTTTTTGACATTGCATTTCATTTATTTTTGCATTGTTAAAGTTGAATGTGTTTAACATATATTTTTATTTATACATTACATTTATTGGGTTATTTATAAGGTATTGGTAATAGGTAATTATTTATTTAGTGATATAATTGATTTAAAACTATTGTTAACATGATTTTTTTTAACAAGGTTTGAGGTTGCAATATCTAATTTAAGGTACTTTGATCATATTGCTTATAAACTAAGATTGTTAAGAAGTAATTAAGGAGAATTTAAATTTGAAGTTTTGCAAGGTAAAATAATTGAAGACATTTTATAATTGCAAACCATAATTTTTGAACACACAAACTTGCTCTTCTTTACAATGACTACCTTTTCATATACATTTGGAGTCTACAACATTAATCCATCTTATTACAAAATCCATCTTCAACATGGATGCACAATACAAAAAGTGATACAACAATGGAGAAGTATCCAACACTATAACATCAAGAAAACTTCCATGCTCCAAATCCATAATGGCTCCATCAAAAGTCCATCCAAAATCTACAAAAACAAACTTAAAACAAACCATGGAGAGTTCACCTCCCATCCTAGGTCTCAAGGAGAGACCACCCCCAAGCTAGGAGAACCGGTAACCAATGGGTGATATTCACACCATTCACGCAACACAAAAATAACAAGATACACCCATCCAAGGCTTGCACAATAGGATTCATCTTGAATCCAAAATAAGGGTGAAGGTGGACTTCCATGTAGGAGATTGTCAAATGAACTAAAAATAATAAACATGCCTTTCCATGGCTAAAATCCACATACATTATTCTATACAATCTCCTTCTTATCTCTCCCAAATCAAAATTAATATCATTAGCATGCAAGTACCCATACAACTTGCATTTTTTTCACTCTTCTCTCCATGAGAAGAGACTCTGCACTTTAATGGAGTCCAACTAACCCCTTCCCCCATATATGGCCACTCCTTCCCTATCCAAGGGTGAGTAATGTCATTACACCTTTCACAAAACTCCCTCAATCAAACAAAGATAAACACCAAAACATGAAATCAAACCCAAAATCACATTCTCTTACATCACAACAATAAAAAATACATAGAACACATATTCAAGAAAATGAAATATATACTAATCTATTTGCATCAAAACAAGGAAAAAAAATTATGGAAATGGTGGAGACCAACCTTCACAAGTGTTATGGTAAAATGAGGTTTGAGAAGAGCCCAATCCCTTTTGCTTTCTTCAATCTAAAAGTCTAATGTATCTAAAATTAGAGAGTGGGTGAACAACCTCTAACTCTACAAAGGGCCTCCAAAAAGGCCTCCAAAACCTACCCACTAATATTAAATTCAGAATTGACCCATAAGTCCTTAAACTATCCTTTGTCCCCTATCATAAATGCAAGATTAGAAAAGAGTGTGGGTTTGGGTAAAAGATCAAAACTCACTCCATTTTTGCATCATGTGAGTAATGGGTTATTAAGAGGGTCACCAATTTCACTAGTGGGTTCTAGAGGTGTTAGAAATGTTCCTAACCTATACCCCTATCACTAAGGTACTTGGATTTTGCTAAAATTGATCCTTAGGACCACTTTTTGGCCTCTAAAAGTGACTAGAACAAAATTTAAATTTAAATAATCTAATTGGGTTACATTGCCAACCTTGGTAGACATGTCATTACATAAACACATAACAAGTGTCAAGTGACACTATAAAATAATATAATACAACATTGGCATGCCACTAATTGCATAGTGAAAACACCTAACACATATATACAATTTACAGTCACGAATAAAATCACTTAACAATGAGGTTTGAATCTCTTTATTAGATTCAACCTTGGCTTTACAGTTTGCACATGTGGTTGGTTACTGGTTCTCAGATAATTTTGATGATAATTTTCCTACACACTAAATTAAACATCAGTAGCTCAATAAAATAACATGCATATGTATATATATGTATATATATGTATATACATATATATATATATATATATATGTATATACATATATATATATGTATATATATATCAAATTGCATAATCAATTGACTGAACACTCTACATTTCCATTTAATAACCTTTTTCCATTTATGCACCTGATAACCATAATTGATTACATAATCATAATAACATAACATATTTTTCCATTTGAATTTAAAATACTGAAATAATCATCATAATACATTCATATACCCAAAACATCACAAACATCATCAATAAAGTATATTGAAGCAATCATCACATGCCAAAATAACTACTAATAATGTCTAGTCTATCAAATATTATGTCCCAAAATATGGAATCATAATGTATAAAAATAAGAGTATCAGTTGAGCTATGATGGGTTGGGGTGAGGCCTCACATCCTCCCCCACTAGGCATGAACTTCCTCCTGGAGTTCATCAAAAAGATATGGGTACTAAAATCACATATGTGCTGCATCCTCCCATGAAGTCGTGACCTCATCATAATAATCCCACTGGACCCTAACCTGGTCC
>MU227420.1:98540-135027 GCA_018584345.1 Thuja plicata
CTGGAGTTCATCAAAAAGATATGGGTACTAAAATCACATCTGTGCTGCATCCTCCCATGAAGTCGTGACCTCATCATAATAATCCCACTGGACCCTAACCTGGTCCAGCTCTCAGCCTCAAAGTGCAAGGGTCCATCAGGCTAAAATATGAATGGGATCTAGCACCAGCTGCCTGTCTGACTCCACTTGAAAGGCATCCCAATCTATCACATGAGTCTCATCATAAATATATCCTCAAAGTACAGAAACATGGAACACATCGTGGATGCGTGATAGGCTAGGTGGCAAAGCTAGATGATATGCAACTAGTCCTATCCTCTCCAAGATCTCAAATGGTCCAATGAACTGAGGTGCCAACTTAGAGCCCTTTCCAAAATGGATTGGACTATTGTGCGGTCACACCCCCAAGAAGACTCTATCTCCGACCTTATACTCTCTATCAATCCTCTTCACATCTGCATATATCTTCTGTTTATCATGTGCCTCTCTAAGACGCTGTCAAATCAAAGTCACCTACTACTCCATCTCTATGACTAACTAAGGACCAATAGATACTGGATCCTTGATACTGTCCCAACTGAAGGGTTCCTTGCAAGGTCTACCATACAATGCCTGATAAGGTGGCATACCTATAGATGAATGGTGTCATTATTATAGGAAAACTTGACTAGATGTAGATATTCCTCCCACTTGACCTAATGGTCCGTCACGTACATGCACAACATATCCTCCAATACCTGATTAACTCTCTCGGTCTGACCATCTGTCTGAGGGTGATACAATGTACTAAAATTGAGCCTAGTGCCCAACGTTGTCTGTAAATCTCTCCAAAAGGTTGATGTGAACAATGAGTCTCTATTAGAGATGATCTTACGGAGAATGCCATGAAGTTTGACAATATCTCACAAAAAAACTTGATCTATGTGTCATGTTATGAATGTAGTACGCATGGGTGAGAAGTGGACAACCTTGGTCAATGTGTCGACTGTCACCAAGATGGCATTATGGTGGTGAGAAGACATGGGGAGACCAACAATGAAGTTCATAGATATATAATCCCACTTTAACTCGACAATCTCATGTGGCTGTAGAAGCCCACCGGGGTGACGGTGCTCTGCTTTCACCCTCTGGCACTCTAGGCATCTCACAACAATACTAGCAATCTATAGTCTCATGCCTAGCCAATGGTACAACTGTCTCAAATCTACATGTAACTTCTTAACACTGGGGTGCGCTGCATAAGGTACTTTGTGTGCCTCGAGTATAATGAATTCACGCAAATCCCCACTGGAAGGTACATAGATACGCCCTCTATGACATAGTATTCCATCAAAATCCAAAGAATACTCTGAATACTTCCCCTCTAAGGGTATCTGAGAATGCACCAACTGACAGACCTCTACATAAAAGGAATCCTTTGGCAAATTTCATAGGATACGCTCTCTCAAATCGGTACAAGTTGTCACAGATGAAAGCTCATGGCGTCTCCTACTCAAGGCATCTACAACCACATTCTCCTTGCCTTTGATGTAATGAACATCAAAATCATACTCATACAGGAACTCCATCCACCTTCTTTGTCTAGCATTAAGGTTTGGCTATGTGAAAATGTAATGCAATCTATGATGGTCTGAATGAAGCTTGAATCTATGACCTATAAGAAAGTGTCGCCACCTCACTAAAGCATTAACCACTATAGCAAGCTCTAGGTCATGAGAAAGGGTAATTAAGCTCATGATTCTTCAACTTCCTAGACTCATAGGAGATAGGTCATCCATCCTACATAAAGATTGCCCCTATTCCATCCAATGATGCATCTGTGCACACTACAAAATCCGCTCCTGGGTCTGGCACCGCAAGTATCCGTACACTCGTGAGGGCTCTCTTGAGCTCCTGAAAGGCTCTCTCACACTTCTCTATCCACTCATACTGCTTTCCCTTTCTTTTAAGGGAGGTGATGGGGTGTGCCAATCTGGAAAATCCCGCAATAAAGTGTCTATAATATCCTGTTAACCCCATAGCACTCATCACCTTGGTGACACTGGTGGGTGCTGGCCAATCAATAGTGGTTTGGATCTACAAAGATCCCATCATGGGATGTAACATGACCGAAGTAATGTACCTTAGGTCAGAAGAAGGCACACTTTGACAAGCTGCCAAACAACTGGTTCTCTCTCAACCTCTGCAAAACCTGTCTCAGGTGCTCCTCATGCTCCTTCTCATTATGAGAATATATCAAAATATCATCTAGGAGCACAACCAAAAACTTATCCAAATAGGTGCAAAATACTCCATTCATGAGGCTCATGAAAATCGCTAGAGCATTCGTGAAGCCAAATGGTACCACGGTGAACTCGTAGTGACCATAGCTTGTATGAAATGCAGTCTTGTGGATGTCACTCTCTACAATTATCAACTGATGATAACCTTACTTCAGATCAATCTTCGAGAACACTTGAGCACCCTGTAACTGATCAAAGAGGTCATCAATCCTAGGAAGTGGGTATTGGTTCTTAATAGTTACTTTGTTCAACTGTCAATAATCAATGCACAACCTAAGTGATCTATCCTTCTTCTTCATGAAGATCACCGGTACACCCCAAGGTGACACACTAGGTCTAATATGCCCTTTCTCTAAAAGCTCCTCCAGATGAATCTTGAGCTCACTAAGCTCATGGGTAGTCATCCTATATGGTGCTCTTGATACTATCTCAACTCCTAGCACAAGGTCTATGTGAAAATCCATAGCTCTAGGTGAAGGCATACCAGGGAGCTCTGAAGGAAATACATCTGCAAACTCCTGTAGGATAGGAAAATCATCGAGGGATGGCTCCCTCTCTAAATCCTCCTCTCTGTCACTAATAGTGATAGAAAATGGCTAACATCCCTTTCGCATACACCACCTAAGCTGCTTAACAAAAATCATATGAAGAGATACGGGTCTCTGCACTCCGGAGATCACTCTAGGAATACCTTTCTCATCTACACACTCAATCCTCTTATGTCGACAATCCATCTTGGAATTGTGGGCATAAAGCCAATCCATGCCAAGAATAACATCATATGAACCTAGAGGGGTAATGCGTAGATCGGACATTATGATCATGTCTCCAATATGAATCTGACAATATTGAACCATGGAACTAACTGACACCCTGGCTCTTGAGGCTAACTCTACGTCCCAACTGACATCCTGTCTAACTACCACTAGTCCGCAATGCTCCACTACATATGGAGATATAAAGGAGTCAGTAGCTCCATAATCAAATAAAATAGTTACCATACTACCTCGTATCATACCTGCGGCCTCAATAACAGTAGCCTGATGCTCGACCTGGCGGTTATCAACCACTACAAAAACTCTATGGGCTCTACCCATGTCTCCAATTATAGGCTCTGAGGTATCCCCTCTCTGACCACAACCTGACTGTCCCTGTGGGCACTCTCTCGCTATATGACCCATGCCACCGCAAGTGTAACATGGACCTTTGGTCTGAATCTGTACTCCTTGTGATCTAGACAGTTGTAGTCCTTCGGTCCTATTGGAACCACTGTAACCGCCCCTAGAGGACTGTTGAATCCTAGCTAGATGTGCCTGAGTGATTTGTATCCTCTAATCCTGCCTAGGACCCTGTGACTGCCATTGTTTGGGCTTAGAGCCCTGATAACCCTATGAAGGCCTCTGTCTAGAATCCTGCTGAGACCTCTATTGTTGAGACTGTTGACCTTTAAAGGATCTTGTTGAGTGATTCTGATTTCTCTTCCAAGGGGGTCTCTGCTATCCTGACTGCTAGGAAGAGGGGTTTTGGTGCTCAGACCGATCCCAAGACTCTTGTCTAGTGTGGATATCCTCAGCTACAAGTGTCATCTCAACTCTCTCTCTAAATGTGGTTGGAAAGGCTAGGTGTACTGTACCTTGAAGAGACATATTGAGTCCCTTAATGAAACAATGGATACACAGTTTCTTTTCATTCATGTATTCAACATATGGAAGGAGCTCGAGAAACTGACTCTCATACTAGGTCACTATGAGACCTCTCTGTTGGAGATCATGGAACTCCTCTATCTGTCTCTGTCTGAAATGCTCAGAGAGGTATCTCTCTCAAAAGTGGGCCATAAAAGACTCCCAAGTGAGTGTGTCAATACTCACTCCACCTATGGACTCCTCTTGCTTCCACCAAGTGGAGGCTTTTTCCCATAGAATATGGACTGCAAGACGTGCCTTTCAATTACTCCCATAAGGGTGCAATCAAAAACATCATCGTAAACTTTGTAACTAGGCCTCTGCTATTGACCCATCAGTGGATCCCAAAAACAAGGGTGGATGGAGTCACAACAACTCTCAGATCTCATCTCCAACTTCTCTATGGGGTCTCTCTGGCACGTATCTCATGCTACGATGGTACCTCAACCTGATGAATTAACTCACCCTCATGATCACCATGACCCTCAACATGTCTAGGTGGGGGACTCCTACTCCTTTCTCTATTAATTGCTCTATCACCCTCGGAAAGTGGTGCTTCCCTTTCGGGAATTTGCTACTCAGGCTACTGATCTATGGGTGGTAGTCTTTGCTGAATCACCCCAATCAGATTCTGGAGGAAGTCCAAAATATCCTGGTTAGGGTTCCGAGGTGGTGGAGGTGGTACATCCCCCCATTTTGCCTCAACCTGGGAAGCTCTATGACCTCTGCCCCGTCGACCAGCTTGTGTGATGGTAGGCATGCTACACAATAATTTTAGTTTGAAATGAGTTGAAACGTAATGAGTTTAGGTTCCTAGTGTCAAAACATGGCTCTGATACCAAAATGTTATGGCCAAAACTAGGGCCAAACACACATGCAAGGTTTTTTTTAAACATAAAAAAACAACTATGATGACATAATACTATTGATAGCATTGAGGAAAGGTGACAACATGATGAAGTTAATCTTTGAGTTGAAGGGTCCAGACATAGATTGAGCCAGGGTTATCAACAAAGGAGGATACAGAGTTGGTATTCCAACTCGATAAATGACAAGAGACCCTATGGTTTAGTACTACAGGGACACATGGATATATTAACTGCATTAATGATCGACCTAGAAATCCAATATAATTAACCCCATCCGATATCTTAAAATACTTAAACAAAACCAAATTTCATTATTTTATTCCCATTAGATTAAAATAAGGTTCTCACCATACAGTAATCTCATCTAATTTTAATACGAAAAGATGTATTTGTATTTCTTAAGAATTTACATAAGTTTTACGATTAATTGATAGCTACAATAATTACATTCTAATTCACTTCTTTTATTCTGAAATAAAATCTTAAATTTCCTTTACACACATAATATTTAAATAAATAATCATTAAATCAATTGCAAGAATAAAATATGTCATATCTTTGATCTACACTTAAAAACACTTAATACTATATGCAACATAATCCATTATTACAAAATCTATTAAATTTCTCCTTATAAATAAAAAACACATAAAACATAAAACATTTATCATTATAAAATCTAAAAGAATCAACTATAGTACAAAATTAATTACAACTAAAACCTATCAATAATTCTTAGACTTACTTAACACTACTAACCTATCTACTAACCTACCCTACTAACCTATTCTACCATCCCATCACCCCATTTCCCTAGCTCATGCCCCACTTCCAACTGGGTGGGGTGATGTGACAAGTGACAAAATATCCCCAAGATGAAAATTTTGAAATTCAAGGGAGGTGTAAGGTTTGCAGATTTTATTGTTGAAACTAAAGTTTGGGGACCCACCAAAAGGTAATTTTCATGTAAACAAGCTTGGGGAGACCAACATGGTACGTATGACACGGGAGAGGAAGAATTTCGCATGGCAAGGTAAGATGGTAAGGATAGTAATAAGTTTTGTTTTCCTTTTTTTTATTTATGAATTTAAAACCAAGGCATGTCAAATCAAACGCCCATGTGGAGGGTAAAATGGGTGTGGGGCCCACTATGTTATTAAGGTAATATAGTGCATGTTATAACATATGTTTTTTTAATTAGTTCTTTTTTTCAAGGTTACACAAACCAAGAGGGATTAAAGGGGGGTCAGTATTTTAACCCCCTTACTAAATAAGAGAATGAAATATTCTCTGTGGTAAAAGGGAATAAGTCATTTTCCATACAATTTTCAGAGAGCATTTTGCTCTCTTAAAATCTGGAAGTGGTGTTTCTCTTTTTTTTTTTGACATTGCATTTCATTTATTTTTGCATTGTTAAAGTTGAATGTGTTTAACATATATTTTTATTTATGCATTACATTGAGTGGGTTATTTATAAGGTATTGGTAATAGGTAATTATTTATTTAGTGATATAATTGATTTAAAACTATTGTTAACATGATTTTTTTTAACAAGTTTTGAGGTTGCAATATCTAATTTAAGGTACTTTGATCATATTGTTTATAAACTAAGATTGTCAAGAAGGAATTTAGGAGAATTTAAATTTGAATTTTTGCAAGGTAAAACAATTGAAGACATTTTATAATTGCAAACCATAATTTTTGAACCCACAAACTTGCTCTTCTTTACAATGACTACCTTTTCATATACATTTAGAGTCTACAACATTAATCCATATTAAAAAATCCATCTTCAACATGGATGCACAATACAAAAAGTGATACAACAATGGAGAAGTCTCCAACACTATAACATCAAGAAAACTTCAATGCTCCAAATCCATAATGGCTCTATCAAAATTCCATCCAAAATCTGCAAAAACAAACTTAAAATGAACCATGGAGAGCTCACCTCCCATTCTAGGTCTCAAGGAGACCACCCCCGAGCTAGGAGAACCGGTAACCAATAAGTGACATTCACACCATTCATACAACACAAAAACAATAAGATACATCCATCCAAGGCTTGCACAATAGGATTCATCTTGAATCAAAAATAAGGGTGAAGGTGGCCTTCCATTTAGGATATTTCCAAATGAACTAAAAATAATAAACATGTCTTTCCATGGCTAAAATCCACATACATTCTTCTATACATTCTCCCCCTTATCTCCCCCAAATCAAGATTAATATCATTGGCATGCAAGTGCCCATACACCTTGCATTTTTTTTTGTCTTCTCTCAATGAGAAGAGACTCTACACTTTCATGGAGTCCAACTAACCCCTTCCCCCATACATGTCCACTTCTTCCCTATCCAAGGGTGAGTAATGTCATTACACCTTTCACACAAATCTCTCATTCAAACAAAGATAAACACCAAAACATGAAATTAAACCCAAAATTTTATTCCCTTACATCACAACAACACAAAATATATAGAGCACATATTCAAGAAAATGAAATACATAGTAATCTATTTGCATCAAAATAAGGAAAAAATTTCATGGCAATAATGGAGACCAACTTTCACAAGTGTTATGGTAAAATAAGGTTTGAGAAGAGCCCAAACCCTTTTGCTTTCTTCAATCCAAAACCCTAATATCTCTAAAAGTAGAGAGTGGGTGAACAACCTCTAACTCTACAAAGGGCCTCCAAATCCTATCCAGTAATATTAGTTTCAGAATTGACTCCTAAGTCCTTAGGTTGTCCTTTGTCCTCTATCATAAATGCAAGATTGGAAAAGAGTGTGGGTTTGGGTAAAAGATCAAAACTCACTCTATTTTCGTAACATGTGAGTAATGGGTTATTAAGAGGGTCACCAATGTTACTAGTGGGTTATAGAGGTGTTAGAAATATTCCTAACCCATACCCCTATTACTAAGGTACTTGGATTTCACTAAAATTGATCCTTAGGACCACTTTTTGGCCTCTAAAAGTGACTAGAACAAAATTTAAATTTAAACAATCTAATTGGGTTACATTGCCAACCTTAGTAGACATGTCATTATATAAACACATAACAAGTGTCAAGTGACGCTATAAAATAACATAATACAACATTGGCATGCCACTAATTGCATAGTGAAAACACCTAATACATACATATAATTTATGGTCACGAATAAAATCACTTAACAATGAGGTTTGAATCTCTTCATTAGATTCAACCTTGGATTTACAGTTTGCACATGTGGTTGGTTACTGGTTCTCTGATAATTTTGATGGTAATTTTTTTGCACACTAAATTAAACATCAGTAGCTCAATAAACCACATGCATATATATAAATCAAATTGCATAATCAATTGACTGAACACTCTACATTTCCATTTAATAACCTTTTTCTAGTTATGCACCTGATAACCATAACTGATTACATAATCATAATAACATAACATATTTTTCCCTTTGAATTTAAAATACTGAAATAATCATCATAATACATTCATATACCCAAAACATCACAAACATCATCAATAAAGTATACTAAAGTAATCATCACATGCCAAAATAACTACTAATAATGTCTAGTCCATCAAATATTATGTCTCGGAATATCAAATAATAATGTATCTAAATAAGAGTGTCAGTTGAGCTATGATGGGTCAGGGTGAGGCCTCACATCCTCCCCCACTAGGCATGAACTTCCTCCTAGAGGTCATAAAAAAGATATGGGTACTAAAATCTCATTTGTGTTGCGTCCTCCCATGAAGTCGTGACCTTGTCATAACAATCCCACTAGACCCTAACCTGGTCCAGCTCTCAGACTCTAAGTGCAAGGGTCTGTTGGGCTAAAATATGAATGGGATCCAACGCCAGTTGCCCGTCTAACTCCACCTGTAAGGTATCCCAATCTATCACGTGAGTCTCATCATAAATATATTCTCAAAGTACAGAAACATGGAACACATCGTGGATGTGTGACAGGCTAGGTGGCAAAGCTAGATGATATGCAACTAGTCCTATCCTCTCTAAGATCTCAAATGGTCCAACAAATCGAGGTGCCAACTTAGAGTCCTTTCCAAAACATATTGGACTCTTGTGCGGTCACACTCTAAAGAAGACTCTATCTCCGACCTTATATTCTCTATCAATCCTCTTTGCATCTGCATATTTCTTTTGTCTATCATGTGCCTCTCTAAGATGTTGTCGAATCAAAGTCACCTATTGCTCCATCTCTATCACTAACTGAGGACCAATAGATACTTGATCCTCGATCCTGTCCCAACTCAAGGATGCCCTGCAATGTCTACCATACATTGCCTGATAAGGTGGAATACCTATAGATGAATGGTGCCCATTATTATAGGAAAACTCAACTAGATGTAGATATTCCTCCCACTTGACCTGATGGTCCATCATGTACATGTGCAACATATCCTCCAATACCTGATTAACTCTCTCGGTCTGACCATCTGTCTGAGGGTGATACGTTGTACTTAAATTGAGCCTAGTGCCCAACGCTGTCTATAAGTCTCTCCAAAAGGTTGATGTGAACAATGAGTCTCTATTAGAGATGATCTTACGGGGAATGCCATGAATTCTGACAATATCTCACAAAAAAACCTGAGCTATGTCTCGTGCTGTGAATTTAGTATGCATGGGTGAGAAGTGGGCAACGTTGGTCAATGTGTCGACTGTCACCAAGATGGCATCATGGTGGTGAGAAGACATGGGGAGACTAACAATGAAGTCCATAGATATAGAATCCCACTTCCACTCAGCAATCTCATGTAGATGTAGAAGGCCACTAGGGTGATGTTGCTTTGCTTTCACCCTCTAGCACTCTAGGCATCTCGCAACAATACTAGCAATCTGTAGTCTAATGACTGGCCAATGGTACAACTATCTCAAATCTGCATGTAACTTCTTAACACTGGGGTGCGCTGCATAAGGTGCTTTGTGTGCCTCAAGTATAATGGATTCACATAAATCCACACTAGAAGGTACATAGATACATCCTCTATGACGTAGTAGTTCATCAGAATCCAAAGAATACTTTGAATACTTCCCCTCTAAGGGTATCTGAGAATGCACCAACTGACAAACCTCTACATAAAAGGAATCCTTTGGCAAATTTCATAGGATATGCTCTCTCAAATTGGTACAAGTTCTCACAGATGAAAGCTCATGGCGTCTCCTACTCAAGGCATCTACATCCATATTCTCCTTCCCTTTGATGTAATGAACATCAAAATAATACTCACACAGGAACTCCATCTACCTTTTATGCCTAGCATTAAGGTTTGGCTGAGTGAAAATGTACTGTAATCTCTGATGGTCTGAATGAGCCTCAAATCTATGCCCTAGAGGAAAGTGTCACCACCTCACTAACACATGAACCACTGCAGAAATCTCTAGGTTGTGAGTAGGGTAATTAAGCTCATGAGTCTTCAACTTCCTAGACTCGTAGGAGATAGGTCATCCATCCTGCATAAGGACTGTCCCTATTCCATCCAATGATGCATCTATGCACACTACAAAATCCACTCCTGGGTCTGGCACAACAAGTATAAGTGCACTCGTGAGGGCTCTCTTGAGCTCTTGAAGGGCTCTCACACTCTTCTCTGTCCACTCATACTGCTTTCCCTTTCTCTAAAGGGAGGTGATGGGGTGTGCCAATCTAGAAAATCCTGCAATAAAGTGTCTATAATATCTTGCTTACCCCATAAAACTCCTCACCTCAATGACACTCGTGGGTGTTGGCCAATCCATAATGGCTCGGATCTTTGATGGATCTACAGAGATCCCATTGTCGGATATAACATGACCCAAGTAATGTACCTTAGGTCGAAAGAACGCACACTTCGACAAGCTGCCAAACAACTGGTTCTCTCTCAACCTCTACAAAACCTGCCTCAGGTGCTCNAATGGCTCGGATCTTTGATGGATCTACAGAGATCCCATTGTCGGATATAACATGACCCAAGTAATGTACCTCAGGTCGAAAGAACGCACACTTCGACAAGCTGCCAAACAACTGGTTCTCTCTCAACCTCTACAAAACCTGCCTCAGGTGCTCCTCATGTTCCTTCTCATTACTAGAATATATCAAATATCATCTAGGAACACAACCACAAACTTATCCAAATAGGTGCAAAATGCTCCATTCATGAGGCTCATGAAAATCGTTGGAGCATTCGTGAGGCCAAATAGTACCACGGTGAACTCGTAGTGACCATACCTCTTACGAAATGTAGTCTTGTGGATATCACTCTCCACAATTATCAACTGATGATAACCTGACTTCAGATCAATCTTTGAGAACACTCGAGAAACCTCTAACTGATCAAAGAGGTCATCAATCCTAGGATGTGGGTATTGGTTCTTCATAATTAATTTGTTCAACTGTCGATAATCAATGCACAGCCTAAGTGATCCATCCTTCTTCTTCACGAAGATCACTGGTGCACCCCAATGTGACACACTAGGTCTAATATGCCCTTTCTCTAAAAGCTCCTCCAGATGAATCTTGAGCTCACTAAGCTCATGGGTAGTCATCTTATATCGTGCTCTCGATACTGGCTCAGCTCGTGGGACAAGGTCTATGTGAAAATATACTACTCTAGGTGGAGGCGTACTAGGGAGCTCTGAAGGAAATACATCTAAAAACTCCTATAAGATAAGAGAATCATTGAGGGATGGCTCCCTCTCTGAATCCTACTCTTTTTCACTAATAGTGATAGCAAATAGCTGACATCCCTTTCGCATACATCGCCTAAGCTTCATAGCGGAAATCATACGAAGAGATACAGGTCTCTGCACTCTAGAGATCACTCTAGGAATACCTTGCTCATCCACACACTTAACCCTCTTATGTTGACAATCCATCTTGGTGTTGTGGGCATAAATCCAATCCATGCCAAGGACAACATCATATGAACCTAGAGGGGTAATTCATAGATCAGACATTGTGATCATGTCTCCAATCTGAATCTGAAAATCTTGAACCATGAAACAAACTGACACCCTGGCTCCTGAGGCTAACTCTACCTCCCAACTGACATCCTGTCTAACTTTCACTAGCCCGCAATGCTCCACTACATATGGAGATATAAAGGAGTCAGTAGCTCCATAATCAAATAAAATAGTAACCATACTACCTCGTATCATACCTGTAGCCTCAATAATTGTAGCCTGATGCTCGACCTGGCGGTTATCAACCACTGCAAAAACTCTATGGGCTCTACCCATGTCTCCAACTATAGGCTTTGAGGTAGCCCCTCTCTGACCACCAACTAACTGTCCCTGTGGGCACTCTCTCGCTATATGACCCATGCCACCGCAAGTGTAACATGGCCCTTTGGTCTAAATCTGTACTCCCTGTGATCTAGATAGTTGTGGTCCTTCGGTCCTACTAGAACCATTGTAACCGCCCCTAGAGGACTGCTGAGTCCTACCTGACTGTACCTGAGGGGTCTGTATCCTCTGATCCTTCCTAGGACCCTATGACGCCCACTGTTTGGGCTTAGAGCCTTGATAACCCTTTGAAGGCCTCTGTCTAGAATCCTGTTGAGACCTCTGTTGCTAAGACTATTGACCTTTAAAGGATCTTGTTGAGTGATCCTGGTTTCCCTTCCAAGGGGGTCTCTATTGTCTTGACTGCTGGGAAGAGGGGTTTCGGTGCTGAGACCGATCCCAAGACTCATGTCTAGTGCAGATATCCTCAGCTACAAGTGTCGTCTCAACTATCTCTCTAAATGTGGTAGGAAAGGCTAGGCATAGTATACCCCGTAGAGACATATTGAGTCCCTTAATGAAATGATGGATACACAATTTTTCATCCTTCATGTAATCAACATATGGAAGGAGCTAGAGAAACTGACTCTCATACTGGGTCACTATGAGACCTCTCTACTGGAGATCATGGAACTCCTCTATCTGTCTCTGTCTGAAATGCTCGAAGAGGTATCTCTCTCGGAAGTGAGCCACAAAAGAATCCCAAGTGAGTGTGTCAATACTCACTCCACCTATGGACTCCTCCTGCTCCCACCAAGTGGAAGCTTTTTCCCGTAGAAGATGGACTGCAAGACATGACTTTAAATTACTCCCATAAGGGCACAATCCAAAACATCATCATAATTTAATCTATAACCAGGCCTCTGCTACTGACCCATCAGTGGATCCCAAAAACAAGGTGGCTGGAGTCACAATAACTCTTGAATCTCATCTCCAACTTCTCTATGGGGTCTCTCTCTAGCACATATCTCATTCTTAGGTGGTACCTCAACCTGATGAACCGACTCACCCTCATGATCACCATGACCCTCAACATGTTTTGGTGGGGGACTCCTGCTCCTTTCTCTGTTAACTGCTCTATCACCCTAGAAAATCGGTGCTTCACTTTCGGGAATCTGATGCTCAAGTTGTTGATCTATGGGTGGTAGTCTCTACTGAATCACCCCAATCAGATTCTGGAGGATGTCCAGAATATCCTTGTTAGGGTTCCAAGGTGGTGGAGGTGGTGGAGGTGTTACATCCCCCTATTTTGCCTCAACATGGGAAGCTCTACGACCTCTGCCCCATTGGCCGGCTTGTGTGACGACAAGCATCCTACACAATAATTTAAGTTTGAAATGAGTTGAAATCTAATGGGTTTAGGTTCCTAGTGTCAAAACATGGCTATGATACCAAAATGTCATGCCCAAAATTAGGGCAAAACATATAGACAAAATTTTTTTAAAACATAAAAAAACAACTATGATGACATAATACTACTGAAAGCGTTGAGGAAAGGTGACAACATGGTGAATTTAATCTTCAAGCTGAAGGGTCCAGACATAGATTGAGTCAGGGTTATCAACAAAGGCGGATACAAAGTTGGTATTCCAGCTCGTTAAATGACAAGAGACCCTACGGTTTATTACTACAAGGACACAGGGATATACTAACTGCATTAATGGTCGACCTAGCAATCCAATTTAGTTAACCCCATCCGATATCTTAAAATACTTAAACAAAACCAAATTTCATTATTCTATTCCCATTAGATTAAAATAAGGTTCTCACCATACAGTAATCTCATCTAATTTTAATACGAAAATATGTATTTTAATTTCTT
Organism: Thuja plicata; assembly: GCA_018584345.1. Taxonomy (NCBI): domain Eukaryota; kingdom Viridiplantae; phylum Streptophyta; class Pinopsida; order Cupressales; family Cupressaceae; genus Thuja; species Thuja plicata. Next base: position 112,475 of record MU227420.1, read on the forward strand.
AAGAATTTACATAAGTTCTACGATTAATTATAACTATAATAATTACATTCTAATTCACTTCTTTTATTCGGAAATAAAATCTTAAATTTCCTTTACACACAATATTTAAAGAAATAATCATTAAATCAATTTCAAGAATAAAATATGTCATATCTTTGATCTACACTTAAAAACACTTAATACTATATGTAACATAATCCATTATTACAAAATCTATTAAATTTCTCCTTATAAATAAAAAAACACATAAAACATAAAACATTTATCATTATAAAATCTAAAAGAATCAACTATAGTACAAAATTAATTATAACTAAAACCTATCAATAATTCCTAAACTAACTTAACACTACTAACCTATCTACTAACGTACCCTACTAACCTATTCTACCATCCCATCACCCCATTTCCCTAGCTCATGGCCCACTTTCCAAGTGGGTGGGGTGATGTGACAAGTGACAAAACGCCCCCAAGATGAAAATTTTGAAATTCAAGGGAGGTGTAAGGTTTGCAGATTTTTTTTTTGAAACTAAAGTTTGGGGGACCCACCAAAAGGTAATTTTCATGTAAACAAGCTTGGGGAGACCAACATGGTACGTATGGCAGGGGAGAAGAATAATTTCACATGGCAAGGTAAGATGGTAAGGATAGTAATAAGTTTATTTTTTTTATTTTTTTATTTTATGAATTTAAAACCAAGGCATGTCAAATCCCACGCCCATGTGGAGGGTAAAATGGGTGTGGAGCCCACTATGTTATTAAGGTAATATAGTGCATGTTATAACATATGTTTTTTTAATTAGTTTTTTTTAAGGTTACACAAACCAAGAGGGATTAAGGGGGATTAGTATTCTAACCCCCTTACTAAGTAAGAGAATGTAATATTCTTTATGGTAAAAGGGAATAAGTCATTTCCCATACAATTTCCAAAGAGCATTTTGCTCTCTTAAAATTTGGAAGTGGTGTTTCTCTTTTTCTGTTGACATTGCATTTCATTTATTTTTGCATTGTTGAAGTTGAATGTGTTCAACATATATTTTTATTAGTTCCTGCTGTAGGCATGATATTATAGCATTCAATGTAATGCTATTGTTTGTATTAGTTGTTCAATTAGAACATTGTATTTTTCAACAACTTTTTGTATTGGTATAGTTTTAATATATTTTGAATTTTCTATATTGTAATAGAAATTATTTATCTCTAATTTTATTGGTTGAATGTGACTACAGTAGTATGTGAGGCTTTTGTCTTTTTGTAAGAGATATTTTCATTTTAGTTGTCCAATCATAACATTTTATTTTTTGACAACTTTTTACATTTGTATAGTTCTTATATATTTTGAATATTGTATTATTGATTTTTTGCTACTATTATTTATAATATGTTTATTGCAACTAATTAATTATATTATATATTAATATTAACTTAATAGTATAATATTAATATAATTTTTTATATATTATATTGATATAATATATTATTAGATTCATAACAGTGCACAAAAAATACCAAAACAATGTTAATTTAAATATCATTAATTACTTGAATATGATACTGTAATAGAAATCTTTATTTAATATTTACTATTTAATATTTAATGTTCATCTATAATTAATGATTATATTTACCATTTAATATTTAATGTTCATCAAGCCAAATATCGTAAGGCTTAATCTTTAGGACTTAGGCAGGAACTAGACGCTATGCGTCCTTGTTTATGCATTACATTGAGTGGGTTATTTATAAGGTATTGGTAATAGGTAATTATTTATTTAGTGATATAATTGATTTAAAACTATTGTTAACATCATTTTTTTTTGACAAGTTTTGAGGTTGAAATATCTAATTTAAGGTACTTTGTTCATATTGCTTATAAACTAAGATTGTCAAGAAGGAATTAAGGAGAATTTAAATTTGAAGTTTTGCAAGGTAAAACAATTGAAGACATTTTATAATTGCAAACCATAATTTTTGAACACACAAACTTGCTCTTCTTTACAATTACTATCTTTTCATATACATTTGGAGTCTACAATATTAATCCATCTTATTACAAAATTCATCTTATTACAAAATCCATCTTCAACATGGATGCACAATACAAAAAGTGATACAACAATGGAGAAGTCTCCAACACTATAACATCAAGAAAACTTTTATGCAACAAATCCATAATGGCTCCATCAAAAGTCCATCCAAAATATACAAAAATAAACTTAAAACAAACCATGGAGAGCTCACCTCCCATCCTAGGTCTCAAGGAGACCACCCCCGAGCTAGGAGAACCGGTAACCAACGGGTGACATTCACACCATTCATGCAACACAAAAACAACAAGATACACCCATCCAAGGCTTGCACAATAGGATTCATCTTGAATTTAAAATAAGGGTGAAGGTGGACTTCCATGTAGGAAATTGCCAAATGAACAAAAAATAATAAACATGCCTTTCCATGGCTAGAATCTACATATATTCTTCTATACATTCTCCTCTTTATCTCCCCCAAATCAAGATTAATATCATTGGCATGCAAGTGCCCATACACCTTGCATTTTTTTCCTCTTCTCTCCATGAGAAGAGACTCTACACTTTCATGGAGTCCAACTAACCCCTTCCCCCATACATGGCCACTTCTTCCCTATACAAGGGTGAGTAATGTCATTACACCTTTCACAAAATTCCCTCATTCAAACAAAGATAAACACCAAAACATGAAATCAAACCCAAAATCTTATTCCCTTACATCACAACAACACAAAATACATAGAACACATATTCAAGAAAATGAAATACATTCTAATTTATTTGCATCAAAACAAGGAAAAAATTCCATGGCAATGGTGGAGACCAACCTTCACAAGTGTTATGGTAAAATGAGGTTTGAGAAGAGCCCAATCCCTTTTGCTTACTTCAATCCAAAACCCTAATGTCTCTAAAAGTAGAGAGTGGGTGAACAACCTCTAACTCTACAAAGGGCCTCCAAAAAGGCCTCCAAATCCTACCCACTAATATTAAAATCAGAATTGACCTTAAAGTCCCATAGGTTGTCCTTTGTCCCCTATCATAAATGCAATATTGGAAAAGAGTGTGGGTTTGGGTAAAAGATCAAGACTCACTCCATTTTCACAACATGTGAGTAATGGGTTATTAAGAGGGTCACCAATGCCACTAGTGGGTTATAGAGGTGTTAGAAATGTTCCTAACCCATACCCCTATCACTAAAGTACTTGGATTTTGTTAAAATTGATCCTTAGGACTACTTTTTGGCCTCTAAAAGTGACTAGAACAAAATTTAAATTTAAACAATCTAATTGGGTTACATTGCCAACCGTAGTAGACATTTCATTACATAAACAAATAACAAGTGTCAAGTGACACTTTAAAATAACATAATATTGCCACTAATTGCACAGTGAAAATACCTAACACATACATACAATTTACGGTCACGAATAAAATCACTTAACAACGAGGTTTGAATCTCTTCATTAGATTCAACCTTGGCTTTACAGTTTGCACATAAGATTGGTTACTGGTTCTCCAATAATTTCTATGGTAATTTTCTTGCACACTAAATTAAACATCAATAGCTCAATAAAATCACACACACACACACACACACACACACACATATCAAATTGCATAATCAATTGACTGAACGCTCTACATTTCCATTTATGCACCTAATAACCATAACTAATTACATAATCATAATAACGTAACATATTTTTCCATTTGAATTTAAAATACTGAAATAATCATCATAATACATGTATATACCCAAAACATCATAAACATCATCAATAAAGTATACTGAAGTAATCATCACATGCCAAAATAACTACTAATAATGTTTAGTCCATCAAATATTATGTCCCAAAATATTGAATCATAATGTATCAAAATAAGTGTATCAACTGAGCTATGATGGGTCGAGGTGAGGCCTCACAAAAACTATGTTAGGAATTGAATCAATTTCAACATTGGTATTTTCTTGTAATAAATATTTGTAAAGGGTATCATCTATAATCATAGTTTTCATATCATTCAACGGTGGATTTGAAGATGTACCTGGAATCACGTTTATTGTCACATTTTCTCCATCATTGAAATGTGGATTTGGAGATGTACTTGTATTACTATCTATAATTATATTATCTTTCACATTCACCTCTTTGACATTTGCATCTTCTACATCCATTGTATCCCCCTGCATGGAATCTTTGGTTTTTGTCTCTTCAATTGTTGTGGATCCATATGCTTCATTATTATTCTTTGCATCCTCATTCTTCTATCTCTTAGACATTTGGCCTTTTTCTCTTTCTCTGCTTCAATTTTCTCGGGGGTCATAACCCTTTTCCTTCCTCTTGTGATGTTGCTTAGATCACATGATTAACAATTGAAAACAATCATTAAAATGTTTCCAATGGTTGAGTCCTTCCATAATACTCCAAGATGCTCCCAATGATTGACTCCTTCCAATAGTGAATAAAATATTGCATCAATAAGACAAGAAACATAAAAAACAACAAAATTAGCCATTGTTGGTGTAAAAACCTAATTTTGATCAGTAAATTCCTAATTAAATTTAGTTCTCTTCTAGGCATTTTTAATTAAATTATTATTATTTAATTAATATATGTATCCCTTCTAGTTAATTAATTTAATTAATTTAATTAATTAACTATAGTTTGATTAATCAAATAGCGACCCACAACTATTTAATTAACTAAATCACTTTTTTCTATTAATTAAACAAATATTATTATGTATTTTAATTAATTCATTTATCCCCTTTTCCTTCAATTTAGATTAAATAGTCATATTTAATCTATTTGAGCACATGGCTCCTAACTTTAACCCTTAGCTAACCCATGATTCCAACTCAACCCAACCCACTTGGACATACTAACCATCACTTAATTAGTTAAATGTCCCTATTCAGATAATTAATCCCTCTAGTCATTCTCTCTCCTCCCATCACATCCTCCTGACAGCCCCACTTGCCCACTAATCCTAGCCTAATCATCCATTGATCATTTGCACAATCCTAATCAAAGGGATTAGAAACAACAAAGTAAACTTCATGTCATGTCAACCCCAATCCGAATTCCATTTCCCTTTTTCAACCTTAAATGTTCTGACATTCCCAACCATATTCTTACACACTTGTCCCCTCTAAGAAATATTTTGTTTCTTCTTCCCACTTCTCCAAATCCCTTCCCACTTTCTAAAATGGTCACATTCCTCAAGGTTTGACCTTTGGGATTTGAGACAAGACGTTCCTTTATGAAATATCTTCCCAACCTCATATGTCCTCTCAACCCCTCACATAGTGACAATTGTCACCATGCTATGAGTTTGAGAAAGTACAATCCATTTGCTTCCCTCCGAATGCATCATATCCCTTCCTCGTCCTTCAATCCTAACTGTCTATTCCCTCCTCTCTTTGCCTATAAATTAAGGGCCTCAATTCTTCATTTTCATCCACATTTTATGTATAGTTATCATGCTCATTTGAGATTCAAGAATTATCCAGATATCCTTATAATGTGAAAATCTTTCCGCAACATTGAAGCTTGAGCACATGTGAGCACATATCCGAACAAATCTACTTCAACAAAGAAGGCTTCGTGGGTTCGTAGGAAGTTTTGCACGCTCATGTAGTTTACATGATTTATTTATGTCTTATCTAGATGTTTATATAAGCGTGGTGTAGTTTGAATGTTTTATTAAGTCATTGCATTCCTATTTGAACTCACACTTTCCTTTCGCATAGTTGGTCATACTTGAAAGTATATGCGATGTTGCAGTAAATGTGACCTCGTTTCATAAAATTTGAAATCTTTCCTAAGAATTGCTTCACGTATAACTTTGGGAAAATTCTTGGTCAACTAAACTCTAGTCTTGGATCTAGTTGACCTGAATCTTGGAGGCCATGTCAGTATTAAGACAAAATACACACTTTGGCCAAATATTATAAAGCATATTTTTGTAGAATATTTTGACAAAAAAAACCCATTACAGATGAGTCTATGTGGATTCCAAATATGTATTTTTTTTAATGTGATTAGTATTTCTATTTTTCAATCAATTTCTACCCAAACAAGTGCAAAAACTTGAAATGACAGGCTTTCTTATTATTTTAATAACTTTTTAATTTCTAGGTTTCTGAAAAAACAAATTATATGACATCAAACTATAGATAATTATATACACTTTTAAAAAATTTAAAAATGATAATTTTAGGTCAAATTATGCTTGTTGTACATGAGTGTTTAAAAATAGCAATTATACCCAATAAAAATAAATAAAAAATTAATTCAGAAAAAAATTACAAATTTTTTTTATCATCAATCTTGACTGTGTTACATACCATTTACCAAAAGGATTAAGAGAAATCGTTTAATTTAAGTTAAATTGTGCTTGTCATACACGAGCATGATATAGTCTTGAAAAGGTCACTTTTAAAATGTGGTTTTTAGTAAAACCTATAGAAAATGAAATTGTATCATCTAGGTATTCAAAATATTTACATATTTGGAAATTAGACTTTAAGTAATAGAATTTCTATTACTGAAATTTTTTGAGATTCAATCTTTAAGTGCTTCAAATTTTTAGGTAAAATAGGACAAGTTTAAAAAACCAGGAAAAATAGTTCCACTTTTTGGCAAAAAATTGGACTCAACATCTTGCTAGCACCCAAATGTTTGATTATTCTATGTATATGATCTTAAAAAAGCAACAAAAGTTACCGATTGCAAGGCAATGCAGGTATAGAGAGTGCAAAGATGAAGAAAGGCATATTATAATGCAATGTAGAACATAAATGACTTACAGAGGTCCATTATAATTTCACACCATAAAAGATAGGTTTAGATATGGTAGATTGTAAGAATATAAATATAGCTCAATTAGAATGGAGAATACACACATAGAGCTAAAGACAAAAAAAATGAAACCAGTGCAAGTTTTTAAAAATAGCATGAGGAATAAATAATGGATGATGCAAGATTGAGTTAACAAAAAATAGTGCTCAAGAGAAATATGAAAGGAAACGTTCCAAGTAGATAGCAACGTGGAGGAGGCAATGAAAAATGAGAAGCAAAGTATAGGTCTAGTATAGAAAAGTGTGCAAGGAATGAGCTACATCATGCGTAGGTGAAAATTTGCACAAGTAGTGAGCATTAGGTATGCAAAATGTTGAAGTATGACAAATAAAGGACATGAAAATAAGTGAGAAGACAAAAGGCAAGTTTTTCTTTGTTTATGAAATAGAGAAGCGTGAAATGTGCAAAGAAATCAAAGTGAAATAGATTAGTGAATAAATTACTAGAATTCTTGAGAGAAATTGATATATGAAATAGTTTCATGAAAATAATAATGTCGGTATAAATATAAAATACAACAATGTAGGTAAGAAAGAACCTCTAAAAATTGAAAGAGCCTCAAAGAGATAAATAACTTTAATTTATATTAAATGAAGAATGATTAAATATATAAGAGATTTATATTGAATTAAAAAATAAGAGATATCACCATTCTCTAAAGTCCATTCGTTAATGGTCATCGTGGGCCATGAGCATAATTTGTTTCCTCCTTCATCGGCTAGGGAGTCTTTAGCGGCTATGTCTATGCAGCCACATATTTGCACCTTAGTAAACAAAATATGTTTTTAACATAATGTGTTAGCAAAATGTGTGTTAGTATATTGTGTTTGTTTGCAAATTATAAACACACTTTAATACAATAGACTAACACACATGTTGCTAACACATTTTGTTAACAACATATTTTGTTTACTAAGGTGCAAATATNTGGTTGCATAGACACAACCCTCCTCAGTTGCTCCTGCTCTCCCAATTAATAATACTTGGGAACATGACAATGTATCAAGTGGTTGGGGTTCCTCATTGGCGACTATTCCTGCATCATAGGGTTTAGAATATATATTTTCGTAGGTTTTGAGGAAAATGTGGCTAATCCTTTGAACCAGGGGCATATTTCGGGTGGTGTTTCTAACATTGTGTTGGCAACTTTCAACCCATGGACGTGGAGTGATCTGCAAACAAAAGAGTCAATTTTTTGGTAAAATATTCTTTCAATCATGTAGTTTTGATTATGCCTTTTTTGATCAGTGGGTACAATACATGCCAAATGAATATTAATATATGTTGGTTCTTGGATATCTGTCACTTCCACATGTTGGAGTTAGTAATACTGAGCATGTATATATTCTATCAAGAACATATAAATCATCAGCTTGCATAAGAAAAGAACCAAGTTATTGAAGTCGGCTTAAGTTGCCTTGTCCCATAGGATATGTTTAGCCTTGTGGACGTTAAAATTTTATCTATTTATCTATCTATCTATCAATGTACATTGTGCTAGTAGAGGGAGGAGAATGGAAGGCGAGAGGCAACGATCAAAATTTTCAAACCAGGGTTTCAGAAGGCATCAGGGTTTCAACTACAGAGCCCAGGAGAAATGACGATGGCCTTTCAATCAATGGAAAAACAAGTATTTCAAGAGATCGAGACCCACCTACCAAGCTTGGCAGGATCTAGAGATAAATTGAGCCAGGCAGAATCTGGATTTTAATCGAACGGGGGGTCGTTTCCACCCAAATCGCGGTGAGATTGGTTTTCAACTGAGGGCTCCGGCCAGTTTCAAGGATATCGAACACCGTCTCTAGTGACCGAAACAAAAGGAAAAGAATGTTGAGTGTGATGATGTAGCATCTCCCAAACCCATTTCTGCTATTCCATTTTTAAATATTCAACATCAAAGCTGGAATGATAACCTAGAATATCTTAGAAGCAAAGCTTTTTTCCTTAAATGGACAGGATCATGGTCGGCTTATGAAAAATTTAAGGCATGGCTATTCAGAAATGCTAGGACAGACTGCATAATTAAAACACTTCCAAATGGATTTTTCTAGTGACATGCCCTACCAAGGAAGTCAAGACGAAAGTGATCAGCTCGGGGCCTCACTTCATGGAAGGACTTGGTCTTTATATCAAGGAATGGGAACCAATTTCTGACCCAAATAAACATATGCTAGAGAAGGTTCCCTTATGGATAAACCTAAAAACCCTCCCGTAGGAGTATTGGACTATGGAAACCTTATAAATGATGGGAATTCTGTGGGGAACTTTCTTAGAGTGGGGAGAAGCCCTAAACAAAAGAGATCTATCAACCTACATTAAAATACTCATTCTCTGGAATGAAGCTACTCCTCTGCCCGAAACTATAGAACTTAGATCTAGAGAAGGAACTTGGCATCAACCGATTGAAAAATCAGGCCGGGAGGACGAGGAGGTCAATGTTGTCAGGGAGACGGGCAAAGGGAAGAGACTCTATGTGATATGGGAGGAGTTGCTGGCTGACAGAGAACTACAAGAAAATCCAAAAAAACTTTCAATGGATGAGAAGGCTGCAAGAGAAACAATCCAGACTCGGGAGCCGGGAGAGAGCTCCCATTTAGAACCCACCATAGAGGCTATCTCCTGTATATCCCCTCCTCAACAGCTGGAAAAGACTAGAGACCCCTGCGGGACAACCCCTAAAAGCTTGGGGAGGCCAGGTCCTGTCAATCTGGAGACCATAATTTCTCCTGGTAATATAATCCAAAGACCAAGACAAGAAATCTCATATCCCTCTCTTTTGGATGCACAGAACATTTGCAATGAGAAAATCATCTCTAACCCTAGGCCTGTCCAATCAGATTATGGGATGCTAACATCCATCCCGACCAACCCCCGGAATCAACCTACCTCTGGAAACATTCATATGGAGGATCCAAATCCCCTCCCGGCTGAGGGTTTCCTAGAAGAGGATTCATTGGGACAAAAGGTTACAAATGAGTCTGAGGACAACATGGAGTATGTTCTAGCCACATGGATGGATAACACTGGAACTGTCTTCAAAGATATCTCTATCTCTCCCATCTGAAATCTGGGAGAATCTTTTGATGGTGCCATAGATAGTGGAGGGAACAGTTTGAATCACAATAACATATTCGAGGAGGATTTTCTCGATGCAGAGGATTTTCTTGGTCTCTCAACACAACTTGACATCACAAAGGTCAAAACTATAACTCAAATAGACTCAAGAAAGGGCAAACTGGCTTATGGAGAAAAAAAAAGAGGTGCAAGCACCTTAAAAATGAGACTTGAGAGGGCTGCTAATGCTAGTGGCCAACACAAACTGAGATTGGGAAAGGGTGGCACCCTTTCCCAGGAACAATGAAACTCTTATCCTAGAATGTTAGGGGCTGCAATGCCTCTAACAAAGTTCATCTGATCAAGCAGTGTTTTGATCAGGCGAAACCCAATATGGTGCTCTTGCAAGAAACCAAACTTAAAAATGAGGATTGTCCTTTATTTGCTGCAAAATTCCCAAGATGGAAATGCTTCTTCATGATTTCTGATGGAGCTTCTGGGGGCCTAGCCCTCCTAGGAAAGGAAGAGGCAGTTAATATCACCATTATCCAAAAACATAAGTCATAGATATGGGCAAAGGTGGCATCCAAGAAACTTCTCAAGACGATCAACATCCTAAACATTTATGGCCCCAACAATCCTACTCTTAAGCTTAGATTGTGGCAGGATATATCCAGCACCCTAAAAGACAATCCGAATGAGAATTTCATCCTGGATGGTGATTTCAATTCCATCCTCAGACCAGAAGATAAAAGGGGGGGTCGCGGTTGGACTAGAAAAAGTCAAATGGACTTTCAGAACTTTGTGGTGGAAATGACCTAATGGAAATAGAACTAAATGGTGAAGATTATACTTGGATAAATCACAAATTGGATTTCAACAATATAGAAGAAAAGCTAGATAGATTCTTGCTGGCTAGGGACTCAACTTTAGTGGACTGGACTTGCAGAGCAGAGATCCTTCCAATCTCTGGCTCTGACCATTACCCCATTGGGCTGAGACTCCAAGAGGACTCCATTCCGAATAGATGCCCTTTCAAGTTTGAAGCAATGTGGCTCAGGGCGAAAGGGTTTGATGAAATGGTGAAATCACTGTGGAAAAATGCTTCGAGAAGAGTGGGAAATTGGGCTTTCATCTTCTGCAAAAAATTACAATTCCTAAAGGAGAAATTGAAAATTTGGAACAAGGAAAGCTTTAAAAATATTTTTGTAGAGAAATTCAGATTAGAGGAGGAGCTGATTACAATTCCTACAGGAGCAACTTTTAAAAAAAGAATATGAGGAAGTCCTAGCCAGAGAAGAAATATATTAGAGGCAAAAGTCAAGGGAACTATGGCTAAAGGATAGGGACCGAAACACAAAGTTTTTTCATAACTCAGCAAAGGTGAAAAGGACAGGGAACAAAATTTACACTATCAAAAACCAACAAGGTCACATTCTGGAAAAGGATCAGGACATCAAAGAGGAAGCTGTGAGATATTTCTCACATATCTTCTGTGAAGAACGATAGAAAGGCATATATATAGGGGAAATTATTAGCACAATTCCAACTTGCATTGGAAAGGCCCAAAATTCTTTCCTTATGAACCCAACTACAATGAGGGAAGTTAAAAATGCTTTATTTGGAATGGGGGGGGACAAGGCACCGGGCCTCGATGGCTTCACTGCCCTTTTCTATCAACATTTTTGGGACCTGGTGGGGACTGAGATCTAGGAACTGGTGGAGGAGGCAAGAATGGGGAAATTCATCCTCAAAGATATGAACAACACCCTCATTGCCTTAGTCCCAAAAAAAATAGACTCCTCTAGTTTTGGGGACTTTAGACCAATCGCCCTCTGCAATGTCATCTACAAAATCATATCTAAAACTATGGCCAATAGACTCAAAACAACCCTGAAGACAGTAATCTCTGAGGAACAAAGCGGCTTTACCCCTGACCGATTAATCTATGAAGGGATCATCATAGCACATGAAGCAATCCACACAGTTAGGGAAACCAAATCTGACAAGATGATGATCAAACTGGATATCAGAAAATCTTACGACGAAGTGGATAGGAACTTTCTCTTAAAGATCTTGTCAAAGTTTGGTTTCGCTGTGGAATAGATTAAGTGGATTGAGGGTTGCATCAGCAATGTGTGGCTCTCTATCCTGGTAAACGACAGCCAACAGGGTTTTTTTGAAACACGAAAAGGGATCCGCTAAGGGGATCTAATATCCCCCTTTCTCTTTGTGATTATGGTGGAGGCACTAGGAAGACTCATAAAACAAAGAAGTGTTTCAGGCAGATGGAAAGGAATTCGAGTGGCTGAGGGAGTGCCGGCTTTCTCCCACTTGCAATTTTTTGATGACACACTCCTCGGGGGAGAGGCCACCTTCAGAGAAGCAAGAACCATAAAATTGACACTGGACAAATATACTTCGGCCTCAGGTCAGCAAGTGAACTGGACAAAATCAGAGATATATTTTTTTAACACTCCCCTCCAGAGATAGAGAGACATCTGTAAGATTATGGGGATGAAGAAAGGAACCCTCCCATCCAAATATCTTGGGATCCCCCTCTTTGAAGGTGTAGGAAAGGTGGAACTATGGGATGAATTATCCTCTGCTATCTCAAAAAAGATGGCGAGCTGGAAGGGGAAGTGGCTCTCATCAGCTAGTAGGATCCTTATGCTAAAATCAGTAATTTCTGCAATGTCGGTCTTCCCCATGTTTTGTTTGAGGATTCCAACCAATATCCTAAACAAAATTAGTCAAGGTATGTGGAATTTCTTCTAGAATGGATCATCACAAGAAGATAAAATACCATTGTTAGCATGGGATAAAGTATGCAAACCCAAAAAAGTCAGAGGAGCAGGAATAAAAAACTAGCAACTTATGAATACTACACTGGGGGCAAAATTAATATGGGAGATTAACCAGAAACCAAACAGCATGTGGGCCAACATCCTCAAAGAAAAATACCTTGATAACTCAATTGACAACCGCATACTCACAATTAGCAACCCCCCCAAGGGTCTTCAATGTGGAACTTTATCACCTCATGCAGGCAGATAATCATGAACCATATATCATGGAATGTTGGGAATGGGCAATCAGCAAAGTTTTGGGATGACTCTTGGAATGGACTCCCAGCACTCAAAAATAATGGGGACTACCATGATCTCAAAAACTATTTCATACGGGCCTGGGGGGAGCATATAGCAGACTATATTGAACCAATAGAAGAAGCACATGGTAGAGAATGGCAGTGGAAATCAGTTAACTAGGAGCAGTTATCAGAATAGTAGAAAGACATAATGATTGGAATTTTGAAAGAGAGAAAAATCCTCATTACCACTGAATCAGACAGAGTGATTTGGTGTGCATCTAAAAGGGGAGAATACTCAGTGAAATTGGGATATCAGCTTTTGGAAAAAGAGGACAGAGAAGAACAATGGCCGTCGAGACTATGCTGGAACAAACACTGCCTTCCCAAAGCGGGGGTTTTCACATGGCTTGCTTCCAGAGGAAGAATACTTATAGGGTAACGAAGGAAAAAACTTGGTTTCATGGGACCCACAAAATGTGTAATGTGTGATGAAGCAGAAGAGGATGTTGATCACCTCTTGCTCAATTGTAAAATAGCACAGTCTTGTTGAAAAATGACACAACAGAAACTAGGATGGCAGGGTCCTCTCCACAATACCCTCTCTGGGACTTTACTAGGGTGGCCTAGTGCACCGGGGTGGTCTAAACTTGATTCAATTTGGGACATTTCACCCTCAGCCCTACTATGGGAAGTTTGGAAAGAAAGGAATCACAGAGTTTTCAGAGAACAAAAAGAAACCTCAACTAAGCTCAAAAGTAGAATAAACAATTCAATAGAAGAAATTGTAACTACAGCAGCAAATAACAAATCAATGAAGTGCCCCTTCACTTATTGGGACTCAAGGATTCAGGGCAACTAGCCTGGCATCAAAATTCACTCCTGGGGCAACTGTTCACATCATAAAAATCATAAGAAAAAGGTAGGTGTTAAATGGGAAGCACCTGACAAGGAGTGGTGCAAAATAAATTTTCATGGGGCCTCCAGAGGCAACCTTGGAATATATGGCATAGGAGCTATTGCAAGAGACTGGCAGGGCAATGTATTAGCCTTTGAAGCATAAAGAATTCTAGAAGGAACCAATAATCTGGAAGAAGTAAAGGCAACTATGCTTGGATTCAAAATGGGTTTCAAGCTAGGGGTAAAAAACATCCATCTAGAGGGAGATTCGACTGTCATCATTGGAGCCATTCAAAAAGGACAAATATGGGCTTGGAACCTACAGCCCTTTGTAAACCACATAACAACACTTCTCAATGACTACGAGAAATTTAAAATTTCACATGTTAGAAGAACAAGAAACATAGAGGCGGATTGTTTATCAAATTGGGCGGCCAATTTTGATATAGAAGGAAATAATCATTTTGAAACCTTTACTGACATCACTCTAGATGAGTGGGAATAAGGAATGCTAGCGGATGCAACTTGTGCTATGGCCAATGCCACTAGAAACCAAAAACACAAAAAGGAGGACAAGGGGTGATCATATTCCTTCATGATCGAAAAGACAGAATGCCCTTTCTTGATTATTGAAATGACAGTTTCATCAATACAATTCTGGGAAAAACATCAATAAAATTTGTGGTGGCAATAAAGGGAATTAATGTCCAGATCCTAATAAATGTAGTTGTGATGTCACATTTACAAAAACATATAAAGGTAATGCCTGATGTGCATGCCTCAAACTTTGATCCGTGCAAAAGCAATCATCACAAGGACAAGCTGCGGGTGGAAGGACAAAATTTCATTCAGAAGTGGGATGCGGATGGGATGGAAACATCAATAATTAAATCTATCATTTATGCCAAATCAAATGATAGGGATCCACACAAAGATCAATATCCTCCAATTTCCCTTTAAAAGAAGGTTTTTCTTCTGCATTTTTGCGAAACTAACAAACATTGCAAAGCTTTCTATGAACATAGGTCTGGAGCTTAAAAAGATGGAGGTGACTTTTACATTGAAACCAGTGAAGTATAAACAAAAAAAAGGCTTCTTTGGTGAAATTAAGGTCAACCGGGTTTGCAAGCTTATGAAGTGGTCTTCCAAGGACTTAGAATATGTAGTGATGGAAACACTGGGTCCGGAGTTCATCACTGCCACCCACAGAGGATGTCTGAATGTTGACATTCCCTCCATGTTGTTGGCATGGGTGCTTGAACTTGGAATCGAGCATGAGGAGACACAAGAGATCATCATGGAGTTGTTTGACATGGACCTGCTGGAAGGTTTGGATTCTTTCCTTGAATGGGCGTGGCTAGGCTTGGGTTTCAACATCACCGAAGGAATAGCAGATGAGGACCGGGAAAGAGTGCAAGGCATCATCCCATTTATAAGGTGGTCATGGGGAATAAACAAAGACAACTATAGCATGGACAGATTTATAGGGTGGGAAACCATTAAAGTGGCTATTAGGGAGCACCCACCACCACTCGATGACCCCGCTGTGGCTCTGAATGCGCAAGTTCCCCGGAGAAGAAGAACGATGAGAAATGTAAACCGGATGCACCAAGGGTGATGAAGCCAGGGATGAAAGTAAGTAAGGTGGCCAGAATGTTTAAAAATATAAAAATTCCTGTTAGTTTTTTGTAACACGAACCCCAGCTGGGGAAGCTAGGAAAAAATCCTTTTTGTCTGCATATGCAATTGGGAATCCATCCCCATTTTGCATGTGGTTTTTGTAAAAGAACTATCACCCAAGATGAGGCTCTAAAAGGAATATGTGAATGTAAATGCTGTAGTGAAATAGGCCAAAAAAAACTAAGGCAGATAGGTTTAGGGTGACTGATGCAAAGAAAATGCATCCATTTTTGGTTTTTTCTGCTATGTCTGGTTTTTAATACTAGGTGAATTGACCGGTAGCCTGAATATGTGGCACTGGCTCTACATACTTGAAATTTAAACTCCATATTTTAATATCAATAAAAACTCAACTATTACCGATAAAAAAAAAAGTACATTGTACTAGTTTATCAGGGCCCTATTTATGATTTTGGGTTAAATGTTAGACTATTTGACGACTTTAGGGGTTGTTATATTTCTCTCCTATGTTGTCTATGTAATTAGATCGGGGAGAATTTTGTGGGATATTTTTTTGGTGACCCCCTTTGTATTTAGTAATTATCAGGGCTTCTTGGGTCTTAGGTGTCTCTAGTTAAGGGTTTCTTCTCTCTCTGGGTTGGTCCTCTTCTCATTTATCATTGTATATTTAGGTGAGGAATGGAGGGTTTATTCACTAGTTCTTTCCTCCATGAGCCCTTGAACTAGTTATATTATTAATATATTATAGCGGCTTGCCATTTTCACTAAATAAAATAAAATAAGAGATATTAGAGATTTAAAATTTGAAACAATGAATAAATTAATATGTTAGAAATATGTAAATTTAACAAAGAGTGAATAGTTGACTATAATCAATATAAAATACATATTGATAATAAACTAGAGAGAAGAATAAAATAAAAATTTGACTATTAGGTCAGCATGTAAACTGGTTAGTTTGGAATAAAAATACATGTTAGCAAGTTTGTTTTTAAATAAAACATAATTAAGAAAGAAATATAACAAACAAGGTAATAACTCTTCTCTTCTCTCGAGAGATTCTCCAAGCGAGTGCTCGAAAAAATAGTAAATCTTCAACAATATAAGCTCAAAAATAGATTATTAGAACCTACTCTTATACCATGAAAGGAAAACTACACGAGTACCAAAAATGAACTAATCAATGAGCAATTGATTGAAGTATGACATTTTCATTAAAGTTGAGAAGTTAAGAAAACTAAGAGAAAGAACACCAAATGTAAGAAGGAGATAGAATAATTTGTAAGAGGGAAAAGGAAAAGAAAAAAACCCCAATATTATGAATATGGCACAAAGTGTAAAAATATATAGAGGGAACTCCCAAATCCAAGGATGTCATTTAGCATCCTATGTGTGCACAAAGTATCACAATCCTCATGAGGAAGAATCTACACATAAGCTCACATATTCCTCATACTAAGAATGAAATAAACGAATTATGTGATAATTCAAACAAGAAAAAAGACCCTTAGGTATTCTTTAGGACTATTCCTACAAGCTACTAAGTAAATGAAAGTTAACTTTACCAAGTAAAGATTGATTCCTAACAATTATGCTACACTCAATTTTTCATAGAAAATATTGTTACTAACTTGTGCTAAAGTTGATTTATATGTTGCCTATTAGAATTGACAAAAAGCATGTCATCAACATATAACAACAAGATAATATAACTACCTTATCCAATCAATCATTTGTACTGCCCACCCCGACTTCCATTCTTGTGTCAAGGCATGGTGGGACTCACCTGTGATCAAAACTCCTATGTTTCGGGTGTTTCAAAAACTTAATATTGTTAAAAGAAATGTGAAGGGATGGAATAGGTTCACATTCAACAATATCTTTGAATAGAAAAAAGATTTATGCATGAATTTGGCTTCCATCCAGGAGAAAATGGAGAGGGGTGAACAATCAACAACTACTCGTGTTGTTGAAGAGACTCTGAGGGCTGAATGCATAAATATCTTGTATAGGGAGAAATTTTTTTGGAAACAAAGATCAATAATCCAATGGATTAAGGAAGGAGATAGAAACTTGGCCTTATCCCCCCACTCAGATTGCCCCCATAAGAAAAGAAACACCATTATTAGCCTCACAGATGATCTTGATCCAAGGTGGTTACAGAGGACAAGCAGATGGGTATCTTGGCTTTAGATTTTTTTTGTGATGCCTTCAAGGATGATGGTTGTACTTTTGATGATGCTCTTGAATCATGGATGTTAGAGTACCTCCTGAGAACTGTCTCTTAGGTTGATAATGAGCTTCTTATGGCCCCTATCTCGGTTGAGGAAGTGTAGAGTGCCATGTTCTCTATGGGTGTGTTTAAGGCCCTAGGTCCTGATGGCTTTCCTTCTGCTTTCTTTTAGGATTACTTGGATATTGTGGGCCCTGATGTTATTGCAGCTACTAGAGACTTCTTTAGAACTCATAGAATTCTCAAGGATTTAAATTTCTCCTTTATTTCAACGATTCCTAAAGTCCATGTGCTAGTGTCTCTTCATATTTTAGGCTAATAAGCCTATGTAACACTATGTACAAAATATTTTCTAAAGTCTTGGTTAATAGAATCAAGCCTTTGCTTGACAATCTAATCAACTGTAACCAAAATGAGTTTTTCCCTGGTATAAAAATTGTTGATGCAACCATTACTACCCATGAATTCTTCCATTGTATGAAGAAGTGCAGGATCCCTAGAACGAATCTTAAATTGAACATTTCAGAAGCTTATGACAAGGTTGAATGGGATTTCCTTTTCAAATTTCTTGAAAGATTTGGCTTTGACAGGAAGGCGATTGAGTTGATAAAGGAGTCTATGACTACCATTTTCTGATTTGTCTTGGTCAATGGGGTCTCAAGGGGTTTTCTTGACGTTGTTAGAGGCCTAAGAAAGGATGACCCTCTGTGCCCCTACCTCTTCATCCTGTTGGCTGAAGTTCTGGGAAGAAGTTTTCTATGCATGATAAGTGAAAAGAAAATCCTTTGGGTGTGCCTTGCTCCCACTATTCCCCCGATGGTCTTGAAATAGTTTTTTGATGATACAATCCTCTTTGGTGTTGCATCTATGCTTGAAGCTAGAAGTTGAAAATGAATCCTCACCCATTATGATTTGGTTTCTAGCCAATGTATTAACTATGTTAAAAGAAAAGTCTATTTTTTCAATACACAAGATTCCCTACAAAAAAAATTTAGGAACATTATTGTATTTCAGTCTACTGATACATGCCTAATATTTACCTAAGATTACCACTCACAATTAAGAAGGTGTCAAACTCCTTTTGGAATACTATTATGGAAATAATGCAACATAAGCTAGCTAGTTGGAAAGACAAACTCCTAAGTAGTGTGGGTACATTGCAACTCCTCAAGTAGTCCTTAAAAGGAATCCCTATATAGTTCCTATCACTCTTTAGAATGTATAACATTTAGGCTGACAAATTGGAGAGAATCCAAGGAAACTTCCTATGGTTTGGAATGGAAGAAAAGAAGCGGATGGCTTCGGTTAAATGAGACTCCATCTGACAACAAAAATCTATAGGAGGTCTGGGAGTTAAGAGATTATCTCACCTCAACAAGGCTCTCCTTATGAAGGTTTGATGGAATCTTGTAAGACATAATGCCAATGTAATGTCCCTGTCTAGAACTTATAGCATGATGACATTGTTAGCCTATTTCCCCTTGGTCTTGTAGGCTAACCGGGACATTTAAGGGACTTAGAGGCCATTTGGCCTAGGTAGTTTCGGTTGTAGATCATTCTGAGGTTAGGGGTAGTTTTGGGCATACTTACTATTTATAGTAAGCCATTTGGGCATGTCTGGAATCCACTTGCAGTGACACATTGATGGTAAATGTTTAATATCCACAGAAGATCTATTTATCATTGACATGATTTATTATGCATTAATAAAGTTAGTTGATAAAGTTAAATTTAAATATTAACTTTATTAATGCAAGACTATAGTTAAGTGGAAAATATTTTAAGTCCCACTATTTAATAACACATTAGTGATATAAAATGTTTGGGGACTTAAGATTAAAGTAAAAAGCATCGCAAAAAAATAGGAATCACGATAAAATAGGGGGGAAAAGAAATCATGATAAAATAGGGGAAAACGAACAATTGTGGAAAAATAGGAAAAGGAAACAAGTGATTTTATTTATCCCACATTGGCAAGGTGAATGAATGAACTCTCTTGGAGTCCTGTAAAAGGTATTGGAGAGCTATTTTTCAACATGCTTGGAAATATATGAAATTTATGAATTTGTCTAGAGAATTTATATTCTTGGGCTTCAAGGATAAAAACCCTCTTTTCTATCATTTTCTTTGCTGTTGAGAGACATAGTTAGGAGGATTTGGTTGAGCTTAAAGGTAAAATCTAATTACATTATTGAAGATGTTCATTTCCATCTAAGAAGTTTAGATCATTCATGGTGATTGATTTGAGATGCTATAGGTTGATTTCGAATTGCTAAGTGCTACATATCAACTATTGTAAGATGGACATACAAATTAAAGGGAAAAATATATATTTAAGAGTTTGCTAGAGTAACGTGTTACAGTACTTCTGCTACAATGAGGTGCTACAATACCACTGCTATAGTGACACTGCTACAGTAACTTTCTACATTGATGATTCGTACAAGATTTTTAAAGTTGAAAGAGGTCTGATACAAGTTTTGTTAGTGAACATATCACTTTAGGGGAGCTATGAATGGGGTTTGAAGAAAAAACATTGATGTTGCTATGAATAGAAGGCAATCTCATGTTTACGCTGCAACTTGTATGTAGAAATTTGAAGTAGATTGTCATTATAGGAAAATATCATTTGCTATCATAAGACACCAATTTGTTGTTGAAGTACATTGTCATTATAGAAAAAAAATATCATTTGCTAAATTATAAAATAAGAGACACCAATTTGTTGGTGTAAACTTCATATTATTAGCAATTAAAGAAAATATATGTATGATTTGGAAATAATATTATCTTTACATTATTTTCTATCCATTGGTGATATGTCAATGTTGTTTACTTCGCTCAAACATATACATATTCACATAAACTGAAATATCATCGATTAGAAGAGAAACAAAAAACATTGACAATAAGGGCATACCCTTACACCTAAATGGTGTGACATTATGTCTACTAAGTATTTTAATGTGGGAAAATTTCACCATTTTCAAAACATGCATGGACTCCCTAATGGGTCCAAAATTTGGAATAATATACTCAATTGTAGGTCCTTGCTTCTTCAAGGCTTGAAGTGGAGGATTGGTGATGGTATGACAATCCATTTTTGGGATGACTATTTGCTGGGTGAAACACCCCTCTCCTTGCTCCCTGCATTTCACAATCTTTGTGTGCAGGCTAAATGGTTCTTTGGGAGTTGGGTTGATAACTACAAAGAAAATATAGATCCTGGAAAAACATCCAACTCTTCTATCAAGGCCTTCAACAACTTATGCCTCTAGCACTAGATTTTAAAAAGAGGCTCGAGGAGGAGAGAATCACAATGCTCCCGAGGGAGGATAAATTTTTTTGGAAGAATAATGAGAGTGGTTATTTTTGTAGACACCTAAATCTGATTAACCTAATTAAATCATATTTAGTGCCTTCTGGGACATATCAGCTAAGTAATTAAGCATTACCTAATTAACCTATGTCATCCCCTAGCCCTAATTAATTCAATTAATTGGCTATAGTCTTGAATAATTATTAAAAGCAACCAATAGCTTAGTAATTAATTAAAACCCTATTCCCCTATTATTGAATGAATGTGTTATTTATGTAATTCAATTCATTAATATTCCCTTTAACCCCTGACCTAACCTATCCCAACCACCTAACCTTGAGTTCTAACTCAACCCAACCTCTTCACATATGCTAACCTAACCAATCCCAACCACCTAACCCTAATTTCAAACTAATCCCAACCTCTTCACCCATGCTAATCCTAACCCTAATCCTAATCATAAACTCTCCCTAATGATGTCACATTCCTAATCTTTGGATTAGGAATCTAATCCCTCCCCAAAGTCAACTTTCTCAAGCCATCCTCATCCAAGTGCATTTAATGCTCTTACATCCTCATTAATGCCTCATTAATGCTCTTACACCATCATTAATAGCCTTATCTCCTAAAGTCTCCTCTCATATCCTTGGCTCACTTCCCTAAATGGGCATATTCCTCCCTCTTTTCAACCCAATCATATTGTGACACTTATCACAATATGATGCACTTGAAGAAGCACAATCCATGTGCTATATTCTAGGTGCATCTAGGCCCCTCCTCAGGATTGCATTCTGACCCTTGATTCCTCACCCATTTTCTATAAAAAAAATCTCATTCCTTCATAATTTAATCCACCTTCCATGTAGAGTTATAATTCTATTTTGAGAGAAAATCATAAATCCATCTTTTAGAGAAGAGTTATAATGCTAGTTTGAGATCACAGCTTGAAGCTTGAAGCTTGAAGCACATCCATGAGCACACATCCACAACAAATGGACAAATCCAATGAACAAAATGGATTTTGAATGAGCTTGTAGGAGGTTTGCACTTTCTTCATTTAGCTTATTTCAAGTTTTCATTTTATGTCTTAGCATGTATGTAGCTTAGATTCTTAGTTATTGAATGCTTTATTTATTATCATGTTCTTTTATAACTGATTTCCATAGCTTACATTCTGGAATGCCTGGTGGGACCCACTTCATGGGTTCCTTTTCATTGTTTTTCTTGCAAACTAACCCTCTAAGCTAATGTATTTTTGCTGTTTGAGTATGTTTTGCAAGTTCTTATTTTTGTTTGTAGGTTGAAAAAGGCAAGAAGACTATATTCCTTCTATCTTCTTTCTACTTTCTCTCTATTACGCTTCCACAAATATCATTGATACACAAACAAGAAGACTATATTCCTTCTATCTTCTTTCTACTTTCTC
>MU227420.1:159499-175034 GCA_018584345.1 Thuja plicata
AAGTAAAATAAGCTAACTGCAAAACTGGAAATGAGATTAATAGAGCTTAGATCTGGCGGCAAGCCATCCAAAACTAAGAGGTTAGATTGCAAAAAAAATGTAAGATTTGCAAGAAAAATGAAAAAAAAGTTAGATTTGCAACAAAAAACCTGCAAAACAAATATTAGAACAACAACAAGGGCTTGCTCCTTTGAATGGCACCTTCCTACAAAACACTTAAACAAGGATTAGAGAGCTCTGATACCATGTAAGAAGTATTAAAAGAATGAAAAAATAAACATGAAATAATCCAAGAAAATGAAATGCAAGAAGATTTTACCATAAACCAAAAGTGAGATAAAGATATCAAGATCAACCATAAAGCATATGAGAAACTCCAAGAATCCAAAAAAGAGCCAAGAGATTTTGGTAAGGGGAAAAGCAAAGAAAAACCCCTTTGTGAATAAGAATATGGCAAAAAAGCCTATGGATGAGAACAATAAGCTCAATACAATAATGGGAGCAATAAGAGAGATTGAGAGAGAGGAGAAGATTATTCAAGCAAGTGTGTGAGAGACATCTCTTAAGTAGAGATGAGTGGAGGAGTTTGCATGTAACTCCCTTCTCCTATGAATGCCACATTCATATTGTGTGTGTGACAAATGTGTGATTCCTCTTAAGGAGGAATATYTATTTTCCTTATTAAAGGAAATACAAAATAGTGACATGTCCTCCTACTTGGACTAGAGGACAAATACAAATAAGGATACCTTGGTTTATCCTTTTAATTACATATTTTCAACCAAGGAAAGATTAATTCTAACACTTATTAATATAAAAAAACTACCATTATCCAATCTCTTAAAATAAACATAGTGATCAAAATGACATTTGTTGTAACCTTTTTATTCATAAAGCTATGAAATTTCAAATACCATTGTCATAGTGCTTGTTTCAATCCATACAAGCTCTTCTTTAACCTACACACTAAGTCCTTGTTTCTATTGACATCATATCCTTGTGGTTTTTCCATATTAATCTCTTCCTCCAAATTCCATGGAGGAAAGTTATCTTTACCTATAACTGTCCAAAATGCAAGTCTCTTGTAGCCATAATATTTTGAATAGTTCTAATTGAAGTCATTTAACAACATGCAAAATATTTCATCAAAACCAATACCTTTTTTTCTGAGCAAAACCTTTTACTATAAGTTTGGCTTTATATCTTTACTTGCCTCTATGTTCTTCCTTTAGCCAATAAACCCATTTGTTTGGAAATGCTCTTTTACCCTCAAGAAATTGAACTAAGTCCCAAGTTTGGTTTTATATCTCCTCTTTAATTCCTTACTCCCACTTCTTTCTAGTTTCTGCCTGCATCGTTTCTTTATAATTTTTTAGTTCACCAGAATTAACTAATAATACTTAAGATAATGAAGGATAATATCATTCAGGGGGTCTACTTATTATAATATATCTTATTCTAGGAGTTTGAGCTACCTATTATTGTTCATATTTTTTTGAATATCTTTATTTTCAGGAACCTCTAGAACTACATTTTATGGATTTCATCAAGCATTACATATTCTATGTTTTAGTTTTCATGTTCCTTTTTTTGCAACTGATCTTTGTACATGACCTTTCATTGCATATGACATCTCTACTCCTAATAATTTGTGATTCTCATAATCCCTTAAATAATAACTAAATTCATCAACACGATATCCAATAAAAGTACATTTCTTGGTTTTTTACCTCAAGCTTTATTTTATTCTCTATGTCAATATGGAAAAATTCTTCACAACCAATTTTTTTAGAAATGAATAGTTTATCTTTCATCCATGCCTCCTTTGGAATACCACCATCTAATTAACTTGAAGGCCCTTTATTTATTAATTAAACAATATTACCCACAATATATGCCCAAAATTGTAATGTTAATCTCACATGCAATCTCATACTCCTTGCATGCTCAATGATTTTTTTCTTCATTATTTTGGAAACACCATTTTCTTGTGGTATTCTTAGAACTGCATTCTATTTATGAATCCTGTGGTATGAATAGTAATTATCAAATTCTTTGCTACACTATTCACCTCCATTATCTAATTTAAGACACTTCAACTTATTTTTTGTCTCATTCTCAACCAAAAATTATTTCTTAAAAGTATCAAATACATTAGATTTTTAGGAGTGAAATAAACCCAATTTTTTTTTATAGCTGCATCATCAATAAAAGCAACATAATAATAAAATCCACTAAGAGAAGATACTTGATATGGTGCCCACACATTTAAATGAACAAGCTCTATCTTTTTCACTCTTCTCTTCTTTCCTAACTTTCAATAATGCGACTCTCTATTGTTTTCTAAATATATTTTTTTTCACAAAAATCCAAATCAACTTGCTTTAAACTTGAAAATAAATTCCTAGAATGGAGAATATTCATCCCCTTCTCACTCATGTGCCCAATCCTATTGTGTCATAATGTTGCATATGTTTTAGTGGAAGCTAATAAAATAGATAAAACTAGAATTAACAATACGTTAATTTAACATGTCTTCCCTTTCTCCTTTTTATATTATCAATGAGCCTTAAGTGACCTTCCATGAATTGTTTGTAAATATAACCATGCAACATTCACTTTTTGAGTTGTCCAACTAAAGTTGAATTTCTTCTTAAATCAAGAACATGGCATTTGGTAATTTTATTTGTATATTTCCCTTTCTAATAATTTTGTATGGTTCATCATCACCCAAATAAACCTATCCAAAATTACCTTGGACATAGTCTAAAAATTATTTCCTATGAGGCATGGCATAAAATGAAGCCCCTAAATTTAACACCCAAGAATCAGTATTATTATCTAAAAAATAATTAAGTCATCTTAAAATTTATAATGTGCTACATTTTCTTCCTTATTATTTTCTTGTTCTCCATCCCCTTGTTTTCCCTTTCTGTGCTAACCATTTTTCTTTAGCTGTCCTTTGTACCCACAATACCAATAATCTAACCTTACTCTAGATTTGGATTTTCCCTTCCTAGATTGTCCATGGTTTGTTGGACTATTTCCTCTTTACCTTTGTCTTCCCTTTTTCTCAATAGTCAAATCATTACTTGATATCTTACTTGTGTTTTTTTGTCGCATTTTCTCACCAAGGATAACCACAATAACATCATAAAACTTTATAGTGTTTGAACTAGAGACATAATTTTTTGGGTCGGTAATAAAAATATTTTATTAATATTAAAAAATAAAGATTACACTTAGAAGTATCATATCAAGTTCTAAAAATCTCTCCAGACACCTATAAACTGTGCCCACATATCATCTAAACCTACATCCAAACCCCCATATACACTTACAATACTTACACATTGCCCAATTAAAAGGGGATAAACATTGGGTGCCAACATACCCATCTTCAATAAACATTCAAACACCATCCAAAAAGCCATATAATTTTTCTCTTTCCAACCATTGTCATTGAAGCTCGCCCTTGTTCAAAAAATCACCTTGCCATCCAATCCACTGCTTGACCGTTATCGCTACTAGAACGATCATGAAGCCATAAAAAAGAGCCAAAAAAATGCAACCCCATGCACTAACCGAAGGCACACCTCACCCTCTTGACACAAAAAATCTTTGCGATCTCATGTGACGTGACACCCCCCAAAAAAGAAAGCATGACATCATTCACCTCAAATTCATGCCCGTGAATGGTTAACTTCATGTCTTCCCAAGCCTCCAAAATCTTCAACTTATATTCATCTTTGTCAAAACCCCTTGGCCAACAGAGGAAAGGAACCAAACCCAATAGGTCTGCATCCACCACATCCTCAAAACATTCAGAAATATCAAACCCCCGCCTAGGAGCAACCCACTAAAAATCGATTCCAGTCCACCCAATAAAGCATCATCGAACAACGAGGTAAAGACCCAATAAAGTGGAGACACAAAGAACCCCTCTAACTATCAGACCATCATGAAAAACCCCTTTCTTGGCAAGCTATGTGGAAGCATGGTAGAATGAAAAATAAGTAAATGGGCTGAAACAGAAGAGAAAAGAGCAAAGGGACAAGCAGGTTTCAGACTGAAACACTCCACCATTGATCACGAAGAAACTCTTAGATACTTAGTTGAGAAAATATGGGACACCCCGGGGGGTGAGGCTTTTTTTTGCTTTGTGGACTTCAAAAAAGACTTTGACACAGTTCCCCGTCACCAACTTTGGAAAAGAATGGAAGAGCTGGGAATTCCTATAGTACTAAGGATAATGGTTCACAGACTATATGAACAGGTTAAGGCCAAAATTAGAACTGCAGATGGGCTATCAGAGTGTTTTGGCAATGACATAGGGGTCAAACAAGGGTGTCCGCTATCTCCTACCTTGTTTGGGATTTACATTGACAAGTTAGAAGCATGGTTAAATAGAGTCAGTGGTGAGGGGGTCCAGTTGGCAAGTTACGTGATAAAACTATTGTTATATGCGGATGACCTCATCATTATAGCCAAGATGGCTAATGGTTTGAGAGAATATTTGAAAGCATTGGAAATATTTTGTCAGGAGGTGGATATGGAAGTTAACACGAGAAAAAAAAAAGTCACGATCTTCTCTTTAAAGAGAAACAAGGGACCTCCGGACACTTTTCTCTTTGAGGGCAAGCTTCTAGAGATTGTGAGCGAATACAAATACTTGGGAATAGACTTCTAGAATAAACTCAGCTGGGAAACATGCAGATCTAAAAGAATCTAGGGGGATGGAAAGTGTTGTATTCTTTACAGAATAAGTGTAGGAACGCAAAACTCTGGGATTGGAAGACAAAGAAAATGCTATTTGGGCTGCTTGTCACTCATGTGGTTATATATGGGTGTGAAATTTGGGGTAGCATCTTATCGAAGAAGAAGTGGAAACAAGTTGAAACAATACAAAAACACCTTATTATTAGCAACCTTAAAATCAAAACCACAGTGCCTTATGAGATCTTGTTGGCAGAAGTGGGTACCTTTCCCTTAGAAGCGGTCGCGATGGCCTGAATGATATGCTACTTAAAGAAAACCCAGAATATGGGAAGCCAACGCTAGCCTAGAATTGTCACTGAAGAAAAGATGGAAAGGAGAAAAAATACATGGATGAAGAAAAACAACAAATGGATGCAAAAGTGGGACATCAACATCCACTACTGCCCAGATAGTACCGAAGAAATTAAGAAGTTTGTTTGCGAAAGATTTTGGAACATCATGTGGACAAGGCACATGGGGAGGGAAAAAATGTCCTATGTTAAGGAATTTAACCCCAACACTTGCCATGAGGAAAAAGTGTATTTAGGAGTGGCTATTAAGGGGAAAGCCAAGATGCTTATAGCCCATCTTAGAACTAGCTCTCACCAGCTGACATGTGAGATAGGTAGATGGAAAGTGCCAAAAGAGGACTGGGAAAATAGGACCTGCCTATTCTATGACACGGGAGCCATTGAAACAGAACACCACTTTGTCATGGAATGCCTGACTTATAGCGACATCAGATCTAGGTACTCTGAGATGTTAGACAACAACAATATGGCCTACCTCTTTGAAGAAAAGTAGCTAGACAAGACCGCAAAATTGATCATCAAAATACACCGAAGAAGAGAAGAATTAGCCAAAGGATTACATATTGATTAGGCTAGCTGTCGGCTAGCGGGTCACATAGACTACTTTGGCCTCGTGGACGTTATTAAAATCCTTCATTCATTAAATTCAATTCCCCACGCCAGAATGAGTGAAATAATATCCACATTGACATGAAAGCGGTGTTGAGCCTCCATAAAAAGCTTTCCCAACACCATTAACACATTCCCCACCATTTCGTCACTGTTAATGATAAGTAACCACTTTAGACGATGATCCTTCACAGGGCCGAAGGAACCTTTATGCTGCTTTTGAGTCCTTACTGTGAATGTAGTCTCCATTTCTCTTTCTCCAAAACAAAAAAAACCAGAGCTAACCTCACAACACCTAAGCCACTCACAAGAAGCTTTAAAATCTATGCATTAATCACACACGCCAATTTTTATTTATAAAGTTTCATCATGCCATTTGATTGTCTTTTCATCATTAATGCGAGCCATTGCCACTTCCAACCAAGAATCTCACATGTGTGATAGTTATTACACCTACATCATCAATCTTTTCAAGATTGTCCTTGGATGAAAAGGCCATCATTATTAGAACTAGAGACATAATTACTACTACCATGACCAAGCTATTTGAGCTTTCTTGCAATTGCTTAAAATCAAGAGAGACCTAACCTCATCCTCAAAGGTTAATTTTACAAAACTTAATTGACTAGTAACCATTTAAAATCATTTAAATGATCAACAATAGAACCACCTTCGGACATCTTCATATTAAATAAATGTTTCATAAAAAATATCTTGTCGGAAGCTAAGGTTTTTTCACACAGTTTGTCCAATTCCAACATTAAGTTCATGTTGTTCTTGCTTTTGATAAATTGAAAGCCATCATCACTAGCAAGTGCTTGCATATTATTCCTAGTGCCTTTCTACTGAGAACCTTCCATTTTGGATCTATCATATTTGTTGGCTTCTTTATTTTTTCACCCAATGATAAGAAAAAATCCTTCTAATATAGATTATCTTCTATTTGCATCTTCCATAGTTGATAATTTTGGTTTTTGAACATTTCAACCCTACAACTTGCTTTTTTTTACAATTGCTTCCACTTGAATCTACAACCTCTTTCTAAATGACTGAAATACACGACTCTGATACTTATTGTAACAGTTTAGGCAGATTGGAGAAATAAACAATATTAAATATAGTACAAAATAAATGATAAAAATAATAGTTCACAATAAAGCATAGATTTAACATGGTTCACCCAATCCAGGCTACATCCATAGAGACACTTTCAATTTTTAATGTAACAAGGAGAAAATTACAATTCAAGATGATATTTTACATTACACAACCACTTATTTAACTAGCACTTTTTTTGGCAATTTACAAAGGATGATTTACATACCAAAACAATACCAGACTCCTTTATTAAAATAATGGTTATTTTTTGCTGCAGGGGCTTTATCCCCACACTAGCCCCCATTGGAGGTGTTACCCCTACACTCTTATCATGGGCTCCGCTCCCAAACATCGCAAAAGTGCTTTGCCCCCTTGCACTCCCTTGTTAATTGATTTGAGGCGGGGGGATGTGATTGAAAAAGTGACCAAAATTTAAGCCCAACAACATGATTAATTGCCACATACCAACATGGGCTCCAGTTGGCCAATTATGGAGTGAAAATACAACCTTATGTAGATGATCTATTTCTACTAGCAAAGACAATTCACGCTTTTAAATATTATATAATCTAGGCGTAAAGATCCTTTGTGAAAAAAACAATTATATAAGTGAACATTGACAAAACCGAAATCGTATTCTTCCAATTGAAAAGGAAGATAAAATATATTTGCTTTCAATATTAAGAAGCATCTCTTGGAGTGGTGTTTGAATACAAGCATCTCGACCTTGATTCTAGTAAGCCTGATTAAGATACAAGTAAGATGAAAATAATACAAAGAGGTTGGAGAGATCTTTGTGCACTACAAAACAAATAAAAGAATATTGAGCAATATGATTATATGACCACGAAGGTTCTAATTGAATTACTTGTTACACTAGTGATGTTGTATTGCAAAGTAGTTAATGAGATATTGAGTTTGGAATAGAGGCAAATAGAATGGGTCCAAAAGCATCTAATCATAAATTTTTTCAGAATCGAGGTTTTTATTCTTTATGAAGTTATCCTGGTAGAGACATGAACTTTCCCTTTAGAGGTAACTATTATGATTGCGCTATTATGTTACTTAAAGAAAAGAAAACATGAAGATCAACAAGTAGCCTAAGGACGAAAGAGATGATGAGCTACATAGAATGAAGAACACATGGATGAAATATGATAAAAAATAATGTGTATTTATGACATTAACCCAATCAAATGTTGAAGCCTAATAAAGAAATAAAAATTATGTGAATGGAAAGTATAAAACAATGACATAGAAGAAAAAATAAGAAAAGAACAACAACACTATATTGCATAACTCAACTTGACTTGTAAATATTGGAGAACACACACACAAAACGATCCTCATTTTTCAAACAAGGATTAGCTCTCACTAATTTAGATGCGAGATAGAACAAATGAATGACACTAAGAAAATGAAAAAAATAAATAAATAAAACTTATATTTTTTTCACTATAAAATTAGTAGAAACATCATAACATTTCATTTTTGAACATCCAAAATTCATCATAATATTTCATTTTTGAACATCCAAAATATACAAACATTAAAACCAAATATCAATCGATATTTTGATTGCTATAAAGACAATTAGAAGATGACAAGGGTATTTCTAAATATTATTAAAAAAACGGTAGCCTATGTAGGCCATGAGATTCATCACACCATTTGAACTAAATTTCTGCAAAACCTTATCTGTAACTGTTTTGTGAAGTAGCAGAAACTAAGTATGCAGCAGAAGACTATTGTTTCCACTCTTCCTTCATGTGGAGGAGGTTACAGTTACTCATGTAAACTCAATTCACATACAAGAGGTCCATGCCAATGGCAATGCTTGTCTTCTCCATTGATTGTACAGAGATTTAAGGGGTCGCAAATGAACAGCAATTTAATCATCAAGTGCGTAAAAAGAGCTGTTAGAAAAGCTAAGAGAAGATATCCATCGGAGCGTAGGGAGCTGAAACAAAAACTAAGAGAAAAAGAAGCCGAGCTTAGTGTGGATGGTAAAAACAGAGGCGATGGATACTGGAGGTTCTTCAAAGTGCCAGTCCCTGTGGACAAGGATCCAGGCAAAGATTATGTTGGAGTTTCTGATGCTCTCATGGAGGGCATTGCACGTTACATAAAATTTCCCGTAAGTATTTTCGAAAACATCAGGTACATGATTTTCTGTTTGTTTGAATTCATGCTTTTGTGTTTGGTGCTTTCTTGAGGGATGGAATTTGAAATAATCCGAGTTTCGTATAATTTGGATTGATTTCAACAGCTTATGTTGCCTTCATTTTAAATATGCGGATTTCAAACTGTGTTCGAATATAAACTTTTTGGATGCTTTACCACTTAGGTTTATCCATTTGACTCTTTATTATCCATGTGCAAATTTTGATTTTAGCAAAAAAATGTTTTCGTTGCAGCAATGACTAGAGAAATCTCTGTCCTATGTTTAAGCAAGGCAATTTACTAATTATGTACATCAAATAGACATAATTAATTTCTTTTTCTAAAGAAAAGACTTACCTCAATGTTGTGACGGTAAGAAAAGGACATACAAGAGTAGAGAATACCACAAAACTTGTCTTCGTCGTCACATTGGGGCCTTCCTTTTTGCGCATCAACTCTTAATTCTCCTCCAAACTTAGTCCAAATACTAATAGGCTAGTAATCGTTTTGCAAATTTACACGTCTTAATAGTGAATGCCAATTGAGTTTCCTTGAAAGTTTCTTAAACTTACTGCAAATGTGTAAGAAGTTCCTTCCACATTTTAACTAAATACTTAAATATAATGCAAGTACACTATTCCACATGTATCTATGGACGGCCTTAATACATCATTTATCAATCACATAAAAACAGTTTGTGTATTGCTTAAACAAAAACATAAGGACTAATATTTTATACATACCAAATACAAGGACTAAATATCTATGTTCCATCCATCACCCATGCTTGATGGTCGCCCAATTTGAATTCTAGCTTTAGAAAATCCTCAACATGTTATAGCTGATCCAACAAGTTGTATGCCCTTGTAAGAGGACACCTATTTCCAATAGGAGTTGTGTTTAATGCCAAACGAGCTATAATTAATGGAGATACTCCATGTCCCATTTGGAACCATTACAATTGTAGACCCATGATGTCGAGATTGGGTTAATAACTCGTTCTTACAAATCTTCGAGTTGTTAATTAATCTCTTTAGATTCCAAGAGAAATATTTAATAGAGACCAATATTGGATAATTGCATAATATATTAATGTGTCTATTTCTATGTGTACATTTACATGGAAGACAGCTGTAAATATAGGCTAAAATTCTTACAGTTTTATTTTCTATTTCTAGCTGTCTTTGTAACCTTGCTAGCTGTTCCAGCTCTGCACCTAAGTTTAGTTCATGTCTACATGTTTTTTAACAGCTACACAGTTGCCAATTTCACAAAACCTATGTTCAGGTTGGGCAAATGAGAACCAATTGTTGACATGGGTAGGACCTCCTTCACCTCTGCCCTTGTTGAACCAAGGAGGGCTTCTCTAAGGTGCTGCAAAATATCACCATGATGACTAAACACTAACCCTAAAGCAAACCATAACCACTGCATTGTGCACTCTTATTTCAATTGTCACTTTGTGCTTATACGGTGGTTTGCAATACTCAACTTCAACCACATTATTAGAGTAGATAATCAGCCACATAAATGTGTTTATAATAACTCCTTATAATGTTATATACATTTAGGCATGGAAGTTGGAACACAATAGAATAGATAAAATTGAAAAGATGTTTATATCAAATTGTATTGAGTGCGTTTGGAGGATGGAGAGGGAGAACCAATAGCATACATGTGCCTTCATCTAGTCCTTAAGGTCATACAATACGTAATAACTGAAATTATAGGTGATACCTTAATCAAGATGCCACAAAATACTATGCCTTTCAAAATGTGTAGTTAAGCTAGGCTCTGCATGTACGTTAAAAAAAACAATGAGCAGTTGTAGAATATTTAATGAGTCTACTCAACAATCCATGAACATACCCATTCATTTTCTTTATTGTTTTGAGAAGATAGCTTGCAAAAGCTTTACAAGGATTTTATAGTCGTTTGGTTAGCCAACTAATCAAATCCACATTCAGAAATGCACACCATACACAGGGAGACACTCAATCAAGCTTGATGTTGCCTTTAGTGTATCAATCTACAAAGGTAACAAGTGTTATTACAAATTTAGGACCAACCTAGATCATTAGAATGCCAAAAATGCAACACAGATCTAGAAATTGTGAATCCTAGGGTTCTACTGTGCAAGTCTCTCTCTGCTATGCTTTCGTCTTTCTCCCTTTTCCATCCTATTTAAAAAATGATCAAAAGTTGTTCTTCAACATATACAAGGTGTCAACCTAATAACAACACTTTAGCAACTTGAAAATTGATGGCACAAGTGAACTCACTCCAAAATGGATGCCCAATATATTGAGAAGATTTGTTGGAGTAAATGTAGTAGCTGGGAGAAGCTCTATGGTAATGACAAGTAGTTGGGAGTGGGTGGAGGAGAAGCACACCATTTCATTTGGTGCTTGCAACTTGAATAGATAATAAAATCATCTATAACCATAGTAGGGTGTTAAGCATAATGAGAACATTCATTGAGGGAAAGGAATTTGTGAGACTAGGGGTGACAAGGTTTTCCATTGATTTTTTAGCAATGCAAAAATTATTTTCGCAGACGATGCATTTCAAACATGTTTGTTTCATCAGATTTGGGTAGAGTGCTCTTTTTCTAGTTAGATGGATGGGATCATCATTTCAAATCTGGTGTTTGATGATGTGTTTTGAATGGGTATACAAGACATTGTGCAAATTTCAAAGCACTTGGTTAGAGTTGTAATATCCCACTAGGTATTTACTCCAGATTTTTACACAGAAATTCAAACAAATATTTTGCATGCAGTTGATTTCAATTTATCCAGCAAAATTACAAAATACCCAGCTAAAATAGAGTCCCAGAAATTAATATTGCAATTAAATCTTCAGTAAGAAATAACAAAGATCCAATCGTAGTTACAAAACTTACAGCAAGATTGGATACCAGAAATATGAATCTGAAACACGAAGTGAGACACCTGTGTGATACCTCCAATCGACAATGGGTTTCCGTCCATTGCCTCCAAGCTCGAGGGTTTCCGTCCTCAAACCTAATGAAAGCTGAAGCTTCCAAATTCTCCAAGAGAATAGTAATTCAAACATAAACCAAGCATAATGAGAATGAGCCTCTCACCTTAAAGCACAACCCTGTGACCCTTCATTTCCCTTCTGCCTGAATATTCCTATTCCTTTTTCTGTCTCTTTATTTTCCCGTTAAAATATCATTTCCCACTTAAGTGAATAAAGTGTCCTTTTAATAATAAAGTGACATAATAATATGGACTTTTAATTTAAAAGGCACTTTATTAATAAATTATTTAATCTTCAAGCATTCAAATTTCTGATCAATCAGACTCGGATAATTATGTGTGATAGCTCGTTGGAAAGGTCTCGGCAAGATGCTCCCAGACCAACTTTGAAATACCAACATCACTGAGCCCACTGCTCACTTACTAAAAATAGCAATTATCTGGAAGCCCTACTAAATAAACTCCGATTGGCCTGAAACTGGAATAGCCTAGGCCAAATCTCACTCTAATCCCTGTAAAGTCCTGGTTAGCCCACAGGACCAAGAAAAATAGGGCTAACGACACATCATGAATTAATGGGCTAGAAAAGGGGACATTACAGTCCTCCCTCCCTAGAGATTGCTTGCCCTCAAGCAATCTGCACCTGCATGTTGAAACCAAATGCCTGGATCCCATATCAACCTCAAGAATGCTGCTCTACTCTGATATAAATAACATGCCTGGAATTGTGAAGCCACTCATCAAACCCCCACTGAAGTAACGTACCAAGCAAGTCAATACCAGGATCCCAAACTATCATGCTGTCACGACTATCAGATAAGACGAGATAATAGTATCCCAAGAAGCTATCATCACTAAACAACTCTCCAACTGCGAGTGATCTCCCATGGAAGTGCATGACACCCATTATAGGCACAAAATAAAACATATCGGCCCAACCTGAGTTGTTGATGTAATGCATAACAACTCTCATAGGTCTGAAATCTCTAAGAGCGCTGAGATCAATGCCATGATATATATTTTGCCAAGGTAACTCAAGAGAGACCACCTCATAAAACACCCTGTCACTCACGATCCAAGTACTACTCCTGTAGTCAACTACTGTAAACTTGACATCAACAGTTTGCCTCCAAATGCTAGTGTAGGAATAATGAGCATTCCAACAAACCCAACTCACTGCAAGCACACAAACTGATGTTATGAAGTGACCATAATGACTCAAATTATCCCAAACAGTCATGAAGAATAATTGAGACGTGCCCAAGAAATGCCCCACAACTAGTTGCACTAAAGTATACAAGTATTTTGAAGTCAACACCCACGCTAGAAAGGAACTAGCACAACAGTAAACAATCTGAAATGCCACTCAATACAAAGAAATCACAGGTAAGGAAGTAGCTGAAAAATCATTTTCTCTAATCAAAACATATCTACCATCCACCCTCAACCCGGAACCACTCATCTGCTGAACCAAAGAATCCATCCAGCTCACTTGTAAATCCGAATCTGAACTCATATGTAGGCTGACCGGTAAGTGGGCAGCAATACTAACGCTAGAAACTAATCCACTACTCCAATCCTGTGAACATCCCTCATTACTATGAACTGTACCTGGGTTCCAAATCATGCAATCAATTTCATTCTCATCACTAGAATCAGAAAAAACTCCTCCATCCAACTTGAAGAGTGGATTATCATATGTCTGATCAACACTCATCTCAAAGAGTGAGTTATCAATTGGCTTGAGATCTACATTGTCCCTATGCTTCATCCAATCAATCTGCTCTCTAAAATAATTGGCCTCATGTTTGATTCTCAATTCTTGAGAGTCAACATCATGCTTAATCAAAGGATTACCATCATAATAGCGAATAAAGTCATTTTCCTCAAGCCTTTCCTTAACTGCCGCTACAAAATCAGATTGGGAGCAACCTGAATTTTCAATTTGCACCTCATACTCTTGAGTGTCCTCAATGCCTTGTTCTGATTTTTCTTCACGAGTTGTTGTCTCATGTCTTCGTGTTATGTACTCAACATCCTCATACTCCTCTTCCTTCCTTGATGCATGTTTCCCATCAGAAGTATCCTGGAATTCTAACTTATTCCCAATTTCACCACAAGTTTCAATGCTTTCTTCACGAAGAAATAATGGAGTAGCATTATGATCACATATAGATTCATCAAAGGAGCCTATCTCCTCATGGGGTTTATCAATAATAATCTCTATGTCACCAACCAAGAGCTTAGAATACTTCTTACCTGAAGCAATGTGTTCTTCTTCCCTTTCAGGAGTGTTGCCAATATATTCATATGCATCAATCTCTTTGTTGGAGTGATTTGAATGCCAAGTGAAGGCTGTTGTTGTGTCATAATGGGAGTCAACTATCATACTAGAAGATGCATTGTGATCACCTAAGTAATTCATACCTTCATGATCCATACCAATCTCATGCTCTTCATCAAGGGAGGTCATGTTTATCTCCCCTTTAGTATCCTCTTGTGAATATCCTCTCCCCAATGCTATCAAATTGTTCTTGTGAACCGAATCTGCATGCTCTTCATGAAGATTTCTGCATACGTCCTTTGTATTTCCTTTTCTCTTAAGCCACTGATTTGAATTTGTAGATTTCAAATCATCATCATCCTTTTCTGGTACACCCATAAAGTGTGCAAAGGAAAGATAGTCCCGTATCTTCTTAGGAAGCGTGCAATACTTCTGGTGGCTGCTCATAATTGCATCATTTGTTGCCATAGCATGATGCCTCTTACTTGCACCTGTAGATGGGGATGAAACCTTAGGGAGTCCAAATTTCTTGGAAAGTGTGTCACTTAAATGCTGCAATTCACGATTGAGTGTTTGTTGCGTTTGTTGAAAGTCTTTCCATGCTTGTGTATTGCTAAACAATCTTGCCATAATGACCTATACCACTGTAATTTCCTCCAAAGGATATCAGCTAATCTTCACTTCCCCACTCTGTGGCATTTTGTCAAACACTTTGTATGCTATGTTTGTTTCAGTCTTATGAACGAATGATATATGAACACAAAATAATTATACATCCATATACTGAAATCAATGGAAATTTCCTAAGTTGCCGATTCGGGTTCGGGGACGGATTCGGGCTCGCGAATCCGGTTCATGGATTCGTGAAATTTTTTTTTTGCCGTTTGGGTTCGTAGGGATTCGTGAGTGTATATATATATATGCATTATATATAAAAATAATAAGAGAAATATACATAATTCTAAAACAGTATACATTCTAAAACATATATATCATTTCATAGTATGAATCTATATACAGTATACTTGATCATTGATCTATGTTCACGATTCTAAAGAAAATTAGCACATTGAATTACTGAATTACAAAATGCAAATTCAAAATATAGTTCATAACTTCATTAAAATTTGAAACATGATTTAATGTTCATCAATCATCAAATGGATTATCAAAAAAATCCGTATCAATGGGGTCTCCAATAGCTGCAAGTGGCTGATCAATATCATCACTAGAACCAAAAACGGTTCCACTAGCACTAGAGGGTATTGTGTGTGTCTCATCATCATCATCATCATCCAAATTAGCCA
>MU227420.1:183775-196663 GCA_018584345.1 Thuja plicata
TTCCTCAGTTATGCAAATCCAAGGGAGTTATCGTTCCCAAAGATCTAATGAAAATTTGCAGACCAAGACTACAAATTGCTTCACAATGAAGAAGTAGAAGAATTCCCAAATCCAAGCATGTCCAAATAAAAGCCCAAGCCCTCTATTTATTCACTTTTCTAAGAAGTTACTAGAACTTCTAGAAACATCCAATTATTCTATTTACTTTTCTAAGAAGTTACTAAGAACTTCTAGAAGCATCCAATTATAAAATCTCATTATAATGCACTTTTATAATAATATAGCTTTAAAAATAAAAAAGTGCAATCTCAACTTAAAATAATAACATATGGGCCCCGCATAATACATAATAATAAAAATAAGCTCCAATAACCTCTCCAAGAGCAAATATGACTAACTGATCTGCAAAATGACTCTCTCCACATCGCCACCAGTCTACGAGAGCCCATGATAGACTGATCCGGCACGCCAAACGATGTCAGCCAAAATGGGGACATGACAAAAACATTCATTTAATATTGAACTCCTCAGAAAACAACCATCAAGAACTGTGTCTGAATAATTCCAGAATATTAAATATGGTGAAGATGTAGCTCCAGATATGCCCAGAAATGATAGTCATATCGCCAGGGATGGTTGTTGTTGTATCAGTATGTAGGTGCGATGAGAATAACAATCACCATTGTGGTTGTTTGTCTATAGGAATGATAGAGCTGCATCTCCGTGGAATACTAATCAACACCTCTCAGACTTATCAGCTTCGGAAATGAATTTTTCGACAACAACAATGAATTCCCTCCTATTATTTCATTCTGAATCAAGGTATTGGGCAATGAATATTATACTCATCAATTGCACCAACTTTATATATTCTTCCGACAATATTCAACTTTAGCAATTATTAGCAATGTTCGAATGATGTTGCCATTAATTACCTTGGGTTATATGAAATAAAGTGGCAATATTCTCAAAGAGCCGATAGTAATATTAAATCTATATGTTAATTATTAATTATTGCTGCCAATAATAAAAGGTCTTCAGATTTTATCCTCAGGACTTATAACATTCACCAACATTATTTTGGTATGATTCACGGCAATAAGAACTGCCTCAAATAAAGAATCGAAACTCACATAACAATTGCCAATATTATTGGGTGCCAATATTGAAGTCAATAAGGGTGAATGAAATTAATGCCTCCAATGAAGTATAGAGACAACAAACTTAATAAATCGATGATATCCCTCAATTAAACCGGCTCCACTAACTCCATTCTTGTAAATATAACATTCGCTTCATTAATTAATATCGCCAATATGATAGAGAGAGCGGCCAATGAGTTCGCACCAATCACTAATAAATTTCTTCCCCTTTTGCGATGCTGAAGTTCATGAAAAATACATTACTAATTCACCCTGTCTGAAACTTAGGAAGCAAATTATTGCTCAAACATTATTTTATCATTTCTGCATGAAACTTATGGCAACATTATTATTCTTTAAGTCGAAAGCACCTGCATCAATACCATCTCGTATCGTGAACCTAGTTGTAATCCACAACACTTGTGTTTTCCAAAACATACAACTTCCGAAATAAATATTTGTTCACTATTCTACGGATGGCATAAATCTTCAGTAAATAATACTATTTCCCTGAAGCAAGATATAAGCACATAATACCTTGGTCATGCAATAATCTTAATTTCTGTCACTTATGAAACCTCACAGACTGGCAAGAAAAACTGCTCTGATACCACTGTAATATCCCGCTAGGTATTTACTCCAGATTTTTACACAAAAAATCAAACAAATATTTTGCATGCAGTTGATTTCAATTTATCCAGCAAAATTACAAAATACCCAGCTGAAATAGGGTCTCAGAAATGAATATTGCAATTAAATCTTCAGTAAGAAATAACAAAGATCCAATCGTAGTTACAGAACTTACAGCAAGATTGGATACCAGAAATATGAATCTGAAACACTGTAATGTCCCTTGTCAGTTTGTAACCTTGATCTCTCTAGTCTACTTATCATGCTTGTATTTCATACAGATTTCTTTAGTATTTAGACTTAATTCAATGAAGTGATAATTTAAATATCATTTATATTTCCTCTCATGACTATATTGATGTTCCCATGTCCACTTATTACCCTGTCGAATTGGATAGGAAGACTTTGGGATGTGACCAAGATGCTTAGAGACCATTCCCAATAGGCTCCCTCAAGGTTTACAGGTCCAAGCCCAAACTATTGGGATGCTGACCCCCACCCTATTTTGGGACAGAAAGCTATTGGCGGGATTTACACAAGCTCTCCTTGAAGTCATCCTTATATTCCTTCCCTCCAGTCCGGCAGGTGACAAGTCGGAGTAGGGATATATATATCACAGTTGTAAATATTAGATCTTTCAAACATAGATTTATTTATTATATATATAGATGATTTTGGTTTCATCCTTATTAACATATCATGTATATAATAGATTATATAGACTCTTTATTTCATAAAAATATATATTCTATATATTTACTTATAAAATATAACATACATAAATGTATAATTATGATTACATTATTAACATGTTTATATATATATATATATGTGATCTCTTATTATTAATGAATGCACCATATAATATATATTTCTGATTATATATATATTATATCTTTATTACTTATATATTTATCCCACCATAAGATGGCCCTTATCCTTAATAGCATATATACATAACCTTCTACGAGTAAATATCCAACTCAATTATTTCCAGCTTTACTGCTGTCACACTGTGCTTACAGCACAGTAAATGATTTATTTCTTATTCTGTTCTATTCTGCAATAAATGTATTCTTCCCCGATCGGTAATCAATACATATATATCTTTATAATCCATGATCCAAATCTTTATCAATCTCTCCTTTTGATCAGTACCAACTATATATATAGTAATCTATGATCTTTCGATGCCTCATTGAATGACATCGATCCTCATTTTATATTCTCAAAAATGAAAGGATAGCGCCTCTTGGCAACCTTGAGTCATTTCCCTTCATAGTCGCACTTCCTCATGACGGCCACTAATCTCATTAATACAAACTGATAACTGGTGTATGCAGATCGCACCCTTTGATGAGTTAGTTAAAACTTAAAATGTAAAACTTTGTTACATCTTTCATTAATCATTGCTTTCTTGCATGTCCTCATAGAATATATGCTAATCGTATCTCTAAACAAATACGTTTCCTCCATGTCAGTTGATAAGTATTCATAGTTCTTAATCTGACCCGTGTTCTTCTAATGACGACCAAATGTTATGTCCTCCATACTTATAAATTCTCTTGACAAAATTCATTTGTATATGTGTTCACACTGATTGGTCATAATCGCAAGCATGTGTCTCCCTCGTAGATGCTATATTTATTCGAATCACTCTTGATTGACTTCCAGCAATTTTGTATCGTAGTCATATTGACTAAGCTTGTTACTTATATCATCTCAGACTTCCAATATGGTTACTGAGATAGTCAATGGTTGTATTCAATCCATATGTATTCTTCTGAGCAGTGGAAGTGATCCCTATTGTGTTCTTATGGAGTTACCGACCTCACGTATCTCCCGCACACAATTTAGATAAGTTTCAATTTTTAATTAAAACTTATAAAATCGATTGTAGATTGTATGGCAGAAATTATATTATATTATATTTCTTATTATTTATCTATTTAATTATTTTTATATTTTTAAGTTCATTAATATTTTTTGGGAAAGGGGATATCACAAACACGAAGTGAGACACTTGTGTGATATATCCAACCGACAATGGGTTTCCGTCCACTGTCTCCAAGCTCGAGGGTTTCCGTCCTCAAAACCTGCTGAAACCTAAAGCTTCCAAATTTTCCAAGAGAACAATAATTCAAACATAAACCAAGCATAATGAGAATGAGC
The DNA here is from genome assembly GCA_018584345.1 of Thuja plicata. NCBI lineage: Eukaryota > Viridiplantae > Streptophyta > Pinopsida > Cupressales > Cupressaceae > Thuja > Thuja plicata. The sequence continues at coordinate 187,720 of MU227420.1, forward strand.
CTCTCACCATTCTTTTAAAGCACAACCCTATGACCCTTCATTTCCCTTCTGCCTGAATCTTCATATTCCTTTTTCTATCTCTTTATTTTCCGTTTAAAATATCATTTCCTACTTAAGTGTATAAAGTGTTCTTTTAATAATAAAGTGACATAATAATATGTACTTTTAATTTAAAAGTCACTTTATTAATAAATTATTTAATCTTCAGGCATTAAAATTTCTGATCAATCAGACTCGGATAATCATGTGTGATAGCTCGTTGGAAAGGTCTCGGCGAGACACTCTCAGACCAACTCTGAAATACCAACATCACTGAGCCCACTGCTGACTTACTAAAAATAGCAAGTATCTGGAAACCCTGCTAAATAAATTCCGATTGGCTTGAAACTAGAATAGCCTAGGCCAAATCTCACTTTGATCCCTGTAAAGTTCTGGTTAGCCCACGGGACCAAGGCAAATAGGGCTAATGAATTAATGGGCTAGAAAAGGGGACATTACAAGAGTGCTAAGATTGGTCGATGGGGAAAAATCCCCCATGGATTTTTTTTTATGAGGGCATGGATTGGGCAAAGTAGGCATTACAGTCCAAAATACGAAATGATGAGAGGAGATTGATGCTAATTTGGGAGATCAATGATGCTAGATGGTATTACCAAATGGTTTGTAGCATTCATGTTGTAGTCTACTTCTTGAATCCCTCTATCTATTACAGTCCATTCAAGGACTATGGAGAAGGGAGTGTAGGGTCATTCAAATGCATTGCTACATTCTTTTCTAATGCAAAGGAAAGTCGAGTAGCCATGGCAGAATTGCCATTGTACAAGCTGAAGCAAGCAATGGGCTTCTTTGACACGTGTAATGCAATCAAAGGAAGATAGTAACACTAGGTGTTAATTTCTATATTAATAATTTGCAATCTAATTTTTTATGCATCAAATGGAACCAGATCACTTGGCTTTATTAGTATATTTTGGTTTGTGACTAAACTAATTTCAGTACAATGATATGAGTACTTTGGCCCTGAGGCCATATTACTTTGCTGGATGGCAATGCGACATCTAAACCAACCATGCAACTTTTTTTTGCGTGAGCATTATTTGATTGTATTTGAGCAGATACACTCTAAGAAATACAACTGATTGAGCCAATGACAGATGAATGATTTGATCTTCATCGATCACGACCTTTGCCTTCTCTTGAAAATTCAAGGTTAAAAACTTTCAAATTGTCAATTTCAATAATTGTCTATGTTTTAGCATACACTAGTAGGTTGAGAACTTAAGTGTTCATCATTTCTAACCTTCGGTAGTGTTGAAGATGATCAACCAATTGATCTAGATTGATCTCGATTAAGAATGGATCACAGCCAAGGGAGAACCTACATTTATTGAAGATGGTTTTTATATCTTGAATGAGGTTTTCGATGATCATGATTGTAGTCATTTGGATCAAATGGCTACAAATGCAGGGGCACTGTTTGTATTCATATATCTGGTTATGACTGCCTTTCTTAGACGCTATTTAAATTTTGTATTCTCCTATTTTGTTTTGTGCAAGACAATTTATTCCTCAAGACTGAAAATGTTAAGATGTGATCAGATTTGGAATAGAGGAAATTTTAATTTTTCTATCTTATTTCCTTGATGTATGTATTGTGAAACTATAGTGTACTAGTTTTAGAATAATATTCTAACTTCTATGAGATTGCCTATATGATGATAATGTAGATCTAATAGAAAACTATGAACTTCAAATACAATAATGATATACTTATTTTTTTGAGAATACTTGATATGGATCTTTATTGTAACTTGTAATAATGCTTGTCGATTTCTGTATTTTAGGGAGGTACTCTTTCAATGTGTATGTATATGATATATGGGACATGTCTCCCGTAGGGACATGCCTCTACGTGAGACATGTCTCTACGTGAGATATGCGAGACATGTCTCTTGATAACTATTTTAATCATTCATTTGTTACCGATAACATATACCATTGAATCTAATCAATAATGATCGATTTACAACTTAATAACGATGATGCAAGATAGTCGATATAGTAATCGACTCACATATAATATATGACAATAGCAGTTGATATGGGTATCGACTGTGATAACCACAGTCGATACCGACTGTGATCATCACAGTCGATACCAATATCGATGTTCATAATATATACTTTGATACCAATGATGTGTATGGCCGATAGTGGTTATCGGTTGTGATAACCACAGTCCATGCTGACTATGATCATCATAGTCGATACCAACTATGCCTTTATTGTTTCTTGCATTTCCATTTATTGTTGGTTTCATTGATTATTAAGTTGATTCTCATAATCGACATTATAGTCGATGTCACACATGAACTCTTGTTTAGTGTATTATCATCATTATATGTACGACAATTATTTATAAGTATATATGTATATATATAATATATGTATATGTATAATATATCTCTCATATATACATATATATTATGTATATATAATATATATGTCATCTCAATGATTGTCATTAATATTAATAATGCTTCATGATAATAGAGGATGATATATATCAAATGTTTAAGGCCGATAGGCCACTCAAACATTTGATTTCATTGATTGGAATCATCTGATCGAAGCTACAATCATTAACACTCCCTCTTAGCTAGGGAGGATAATTTCTATCCGTGTAATATAGTGAACTAATGTATCGATGATTTCCTCAATGTAACATTGAGGGTTATGGTCTTCACAAATATCAAAAATGACATCCACCATAACAGATGTTACCTCATGGTATCATCATGAGCATGGATTGTTCAAAAATATCAACGATATGATATTTTCCATACTCATCTTTTTTGGTATGTGCACTGGCATCACGTCTTATGAAGCCTACCATAGAAGCTAAGTTACCAGATTCGGACCCTAGACCCTCGATTCGGGTCCGGGTCCGGGTCCGGATTCGTGGACTGGTCCGTGTTGGATTCGGGCAGGGTTTGGATCTGGACCTGTGGGTCTGTCTGGATCCACAGACCCGCGGATCCCGACAGACCCACAGGTCCAGATCCGGACCTTGCCTGGATCCCGCGGATCCAGATGGACCCATAGGTCCAGATCCGAACCCTGCCCGGATCCAGCACGAATCCTCAAGGATCCCGCGTCGATCCTCGAGGATCTCACGTGAATCCTCGAGGATCCCCAGGGACCCACGGCCAGGCATGTTAAAAAGTGGGTCCAACCCACTTAAAAATATTTTTTTATTATTTTTTTTGCTTCTGACCCCATTGATCCGGATTTTTTTGATAATCCATTTGATGATTGTTGAAATGAAAACTTTAGTCTTTCATGATTAGTGAACATTGAATCATGTTTCAAACTTTGATGAACTATATTTTGAATTTTCATTTTGTAATTTAGTAATTCAATGTGCTGATTTTCTTTAGAATCGTGAACATAGACCAATGATCATGTATACTACTTAAATTTTTAATGTTTATCTTTGAGATTTGGCATTGATCAATGATCAAGCATCATAGATTCATACTATGAAATGATTTAGTTTTAGAATTATCTATATTTCTCTTATTTTTTTTGTATATATAATGCATATGCACACACACACACACACACACGAACCCATACGAATCATAAAGGGAATTTTTTTTTCACGAATCCACGAACTGGATTCTCGAACCCGAACCCGTCCCTGAACCCAAACCGACAACTTAGCATAGAAGATATCATTTCGTGGCATATCTACGGATGTTATGTCTCATAACATCTACCATGACATATCTCAATAATATAACTAATGTAGTTGCACACTACTTAGTTAACATTAGATAAGAGATATGAACTATCATGATATGTTAGTGGATATCAACCATATGGTATTTGTCATGATAGTAGGTTAAACTATGTTAAAGTCATCACTTTACAATAGTAACCATAAGCAAACTTCATTGAAAGATCGTCATCTTTCAGGAAGCTTCAATAATATCATGTAATAACTCACATAATAAAAATTATATATAATATATCTCATATATAAATCATTAGTACAATTTTATTGAGTCTCAACCTCAATTATAAATTCTTACCATACCAAGCTTACCTCTAAAGTGATCCACTTTTGTCTTTGAGAGAGGCTTGGTTAGAATATCTGCAGTTTGCTCATCTGTACTAATATATATCAACTGAACAACATTTCTCTCCACCATGTCTCTAATTTAGTGATAAGGGATATCAATGTGTTTGGACCTATCGTGAAATACATGGTTCACAAAAAGTTTTATGCAAATTTGATTATCACAATGAATAATAGTGGAATCCAAGGCTTGTTCAAACAATCCAACTAATAGCTTTCTTAGCCATACTGCTTCTCGAGCTCCCATAGATGCGGCAATGTATTCAGCTTCAATGGAGCTTTGTGCAACTGAGGATTGCTTTCTGCTGAACCAGGATATCATGGCAGAACCTAAACTGAAACAACATCCTGGAGTACTCTTTCGATCTACAACACTTCTAGCCCAATCTGAGTTTGAATATCCATGGAGGTTTAGATCGACATTGTCATACTTTAATCCAAGTCCAATGGTTGCACGAAGATATCTCAATATGTGTTTTGCTGCAACCATATGCAATTTTCTAGGTTCACACATGAATTGACCGAGTGCATTTGTTGCATAGAAAATGTCTGGTTTGGTGTTGACCAAATACATTAACGACCCAATTATTTGACGATAGAGAGTAGGATTTGCTAATTCTGATTGTGAAGCTGCTTCTTTGAGTTTGTGAAAATTTGTCTCCATAGGTGTAGAAGACATAGGTTTGCTATCCATAATTCCAAACCTCTTTATTATATCAATAGTGTATTTTCCTTGACTTAAGATAATGTAATTATCCTTTTGCCACACTTCTAAACCAAGGACGTAATGTAATACTCCCAAATCTTTCATGTCAAATTCAGAGGCAAGGTCTTGCTTACATTCAGTGATTAGATGATTTTCTCCTGTGATTAGCAAATCGTCAACATATAAAATGAGAATCAACATATCACCATTTATTACCTTAAAGTACAGATTAGGGCTTGCTTCATTCTCGGAAAACCCCGATTTGGAGAGATAGTTGTCTATCCTTTCATACCAGGCTCGAGGAGCCTGTTTGAGCCCATATAAAGCCTTCTTCAACTTGCAAACATGAGACGTACTATCGTGAATCACAAATCCCTCTGGTTGTTCCAAGTACACTTCCTCTTCAATGATCCCATTAAGGAAGGCTGTCTTTACATCCATCTGGTGAACTTTCCATCCTTTAGATGCGGCAATAGCAATAACAGCTTTGAAAGAGGTGTACCGAGCAACTGTGGCAAAAGTCTCTTCATAATCTATCCCTTCCTTCTGGGAGAATCCTCTAGCAACAAATCTGGCTTTATGTTTTTCAATACTTCCATCAACTGCATGTTTGATTTTGAATAGCCATTTAGATGAGACAACTGATTTGTCTTTAGGTCTTTGCACAATGTCCCAGACATCATTCTTTATGATGGATTGGTATTCTTCAACCATGACATCCTTCCATACTTGCTTTTGAAGTGCTTCCTCAATATTTGAAGGTTCAAATTTGATAAGTTCACTCATGAGAGCAACATAGTTGGAGTATCTATTAGGTTTCTTCGTTTCCCTGAAAGTACCCTTAGAAGCTCCATAAATCTCTGCTTCTTCAATTGTTTTCCTTGTCCAGAGTGGTCTCTTATGATTAAAGGTTGAATCTCTTGTTTCTAGAGTAGAGTTCAATGGCTCATTATTATTCTCTATTGGAGTCTCCCTCTGAAGCTCAGGATCAAGATCTTCTTGAGGGTTTTCTTCATCTACTTCCATAATATCTTTAGACCTCTTAAAAGCAATGTCTTCTTGGAAGGTTACATCTCTGCTAAGCTCAATTAAGTTTTGACCAGGAATGTATATCTTGAAGGCTTTGGATGTTTCATTATACTCAACAAATATTCTACTCTTCCCTGATGGTTCTAATTTGGCCCTTTTCTCTTTAGGAATATGAATATAGACAGGACAACCAAATATCCTAAGATGGCTTATGTCAAGTTTAGTCCCAGTGAAGGCTTCTTCAGGGGTTTTATTGTCTAGTATAGAGTGAGGACATCTATTTTGGATATAAGTAGTTGTGCTGGAGGCTTCAACCCAAAATGAGGTATGAAGGTTTTGATCATGCATCATAGCTTTTGCTGCTTCTACTATGGTTCTAGTTTTCCTTTCAGCTACCCCATTTTGTTGAGGGTTGTAAGGAACAATGTACTCCCTCTTAATCCCACCCGAATTACAAAGTTCTTTAAAATTGTCAGAGATGTATTCTCCCCCATTACTTGACCTTAGGGTTTTGATTCTTTTCCCGGACATGTTTTCAACTAAGGCTTTGAATTCCTTAAATTTAGTTAGAACTTCATTTGATTCTTTACACTTTAGAAAGTAAATCCAAGTTTTCCTAGAGTAGTCATCAACAAAAATAACATAATACAAAAATCCTCCTAGCAAGGCTATTGTCATATGTCCACATAAATCAGAATGGATAAGTTCAAGTACATTTTTGGATCTACTCTCACTATTATGGAAAACACCCTTGGAGTTCTTTTCTAAAGCACAACCCTTGCAAACCCCTTCATGATCTTGCTTTAATTTAGGTATACCATTTACAATATTTATCATAGTAGATAGGGCACGAAAGTGAAGATGTCCTAACCTTCTATGCCATATTTCATTATTAGAAGATAAATCATGGATGAAGGCTTGAGAGGGAGAAGTGGATAGTTTATATAGGCACCCATCTTGAGTCCCTAAGGTAAGCGCCTTCTTGATATTTGAGTTCTTAGGCCATGTTAGAACCCTTCCATCTATGAAAGCAATCCGATACGCTTTATCTTCAAGTGCTGATATGGAAACTAGATTTCGTTTGATGCCTGGTACAAATAGTACACCAATTAATTGAAGAGACACACCCGATTTGAGTTGAATAGTGCAAGTTCCAACTCCTTTTACTAGGTAGTTTGAATTGTCTCCAATGGCAAATTGTTCATTTGATCCTTCATCTAGACTATCTAATTGTTCTCTGAATCTTGTAATGTGTCGGGAGGCTCCACTATCAATGGCCCAGGTATTTCTGCTATTTGATATCTCACTCGATAGTGCTGAATAGAATATAAGTCTTTCAACATCCTTATCCTTACTTTTGCTAGTGAGGCTTGATGCTTAATCCTGTCTGGGCATTTTATAGCAAAATGTCTGAATTTATCACATTTGAAACATTGAACTCTAGGCATGTCTCTTCTTTTATTTGAATGCCTGTTATGGTTGTCCTTTCCTTTCTTTCTTTCTTTCTTTCTTTTGAAGTTGTTTCTCTTTACTTTCTTGTGGGAATTTACATTAAGGACTTGAATTTCTCCATTAGAAATGTTTGTCTCAATTCCTCTTGCAATCAATCTTGCTTCTTTAATGCAGTCGGTCTTTAATCGATCGAACTTAGGAAATTTGGGTCTGGCACTTATCCCTTGTATGAATGCTTCCCAGAAGTAGGTAAACCACTTAGGGCCAGCAGTGATAATTCTTTATTGTCAATATAATGAGCAATAGTGGATAGTTGATCACTTATCTCTGTTATCCTCATAAAGTAAGACATGATTGTTTCACCTTTGTTCATCTTGACATGATGTAGTTGTGTTTTAAGAGCAAGAGCCCTACTAGTGTTATTTATTTCATATATGTCTTCTAGAGTTTTGAACATCCGATATGCAGTATCTAATTTTGATATAATAGGAACTATATGATCCTTTACTGCATCTACTAGAGTCTTCATGACTTGGTTGTTATTTTTGATCCGTAGAATTTTCTCATCATTATCATCTGGTATGGGTACAACTCTTTCCACATATGTGTTTAGGTCCTGTTCTCTTAGTGCCATCTTTATTCTAATTTTCCATGATATGAAATTTGTGGCACCTTCTAGTCTATCTTCAAATCTAACTCCACTCACCATTTTGCTTGACTGTAGTTTTATAGAGCCTTTAATGGTAGTTAGATTTCTCCTCTAAATTCTTTTTGATCGGATCTTTTCTTTAAGATAGCTTTGATACCATGTTAAGATGTGATCAGATTTGGGATAGAGGAAGTTTTAATTTTTCTATTTTATTTCCTTGATGTATGTATAGTGAAACTATAGTGTACTAGTGTTAGAATAATATTCTAACTTCTATGAGATTGCCTATATGATGATAATGTAGATCTAATAGAAAACTATGAACTTCAAATACAATAATGATATACTTCTTTTCTTGAGAATACTTGATATCGATCTTTATTGTAACTTGTAATAATACTTGTCGATTTCTACATTTTCCAAGTTACTCTTTCAATGTGTATGTATAGGATATAATGTGACATGTCTCCCATAGGGACATGCCTCTGTTCATGTAGAGACATGTCTCTTGATAAATATTTTAATCATTCATTTGTTACTGATAACATGTACCATTGAATCTAATCAATAATGATCGATTTACAACTTAATAACGATGATGCAAGATAGTCGATATAATAATCGACTCACATATAATCTATGACAACGGCTGTTGATATGGGTATTGACCGTGAGAACCACAGTCAATACCAATATCCATGTTCATAATAAATACTATGATACCAATGATGTGTATGGCCGATAGTGGTTATCGGCTGTGATAACCACAGTCCATGTTGACTGTGATCATCACAGTCGAAACTGACTATGCCTTTATTGATTCTTGCATATCCATTTATTGTTGGTTTCATTGATTATTAAGGTGATTCTCATAATTGACATTATAGTCGATGTCACACATGAACTCTTGTTTAGTGTATTATATATATATATATATATATATATATATATATATGACAATTAT
>MU227420.1:206508-229852 GCA_018584345.1 Thuja plicata
TTATATTGATCAGATTTGATATATTAGAATGAATCGACTTTAGTCGATTGCATTTAATATATATTTAACATGCTTTGGATCGGATTCTAATATGGTTAATATGTTACGATAACTATCATTAGTTATATGTAACTATTGTAATCGACATAGTCGATACTATTCATAAGTGGTGGATGTGTTACGATAACTATCATACGATAGTTATACGTAACACATTATATATATTATATATAAGTGCTACGATAACTATCGTATGATAGTTATTCGTAACACAATGTTGTTACAGTTTATAATATATGATACGGTGTGTAATATATATAAACACGGCTTATGGTATAAAACAATAGTTACGAAAGGACATGTAAGACATGACCCTACGTGGCTCATGCCACCTACGGTCATGTCTCTACATAGTCACGACTGTTATATTATGTATATAAACATAATCATATGTGCTGTGGTAATATATCAATTACAGTGTGCATATCATTACCACAACAATATATGAAATATATATCACACACACACACACACACACATATTTACTCAAGATAATATCTTGTGAACAGCACATCAAAGAATACTGAATTCTCTCTAATCAAGATCACCATTCCTAACATGGTATTAGAGCCTCTTTAGACAAGAATCGATATAAGTAAAAATTCTGAATTATATCAGATTGGTTATTAATATAAGAGGAAAATAATGGCCAACAACATCAAAGTGGAGGACAGACTTGAAGGCACTACAAACTTTTTCTCATGGAAGATACGAATCTTAATATTGCTCCAAGAACTCGAGTTAGTTTCCTATGTTGAGGAGGATATAAAGATGCCTGAAGATGAACTTGATAAATCAACTTGGAAAAGGCGCAACAACAAAGTGAAGAAAATAATAATCGATGCTATTAAAGACCATATTCTTCCCTCCATAGCAAGACTAAAGACCGCTTATGAAGTATTCAAAACCATTCAAGAGACATATGAGATAAATAATACAAGTAGATTACTTACTCTCAAGCAACAACTCCTGAATTTAAAGATGAACAAAGGGGAAACCATCACATCTTACTTCCTAAGAATTTCCGAATTAAAAGATCAACTATCTACTATTGGAAACAATATTGATGACATGGAGTTAACATTAATAGCTCTTAGAGGATTACCTATCTCATGGGAGTCCTTCATTCAATGTATAACTGGATGCCCATCTCTACCTAAGTTCGATCAACTAAAGAATAATTGCATTCAAGAGGAATCCCGATTAATATCAAGAGGGATCGGGCCAAACAGAGGAGGAGAGATCCAAGCTCTACAAACTCATTCAAATTTGAAAGGCAACAAAAGGAAGTTTAAACATAAGGGAAACTATAGCAAAAATCACAAAACCAGAGATTTTTCAAAAGTACAGTGCTATAAATGTGATTAACTTGGACATACGCACAGGTTCTGTCCAGAAAGAAAGAAAATTCAAGTAGCAATAGCCAAAGTCAAAGAAGCAGAAATATCCCTATTCTTCTTGGCCTTATCAAGTGAAGTAAACTCAAACAAAAACAATTGGATAATCGATAGCGGGGCATCACAGCATATAACTGGATTCAGAGATCAATTTGAAACCCTAGAAGAACATTCCTCCGAAGAGGTTACAATTGGAGATAACTCCACTTATCTTGCGAAAGGAATTGGGACCTTCTCAATCAAATTGAAAATAGGGGTAACCCTACAGTTGAAGGATGTTCTCTTTGTACCAGGCATTAAAAGGAACTTGGTCTCTATCTTAGGCCTAGCCGATCAAGGCTATCGAGTCACATTCCAAGAAAATAAAGTGCTAATATGGCCTAAAACCACTAACATWAAAAATGCTATTTCTATAGGGTATAGGGATGGAAGCCTATACAAATTATGTAATAGTCATAAATTAGCTCTATGTCATGAAGTATCAAACTCTAATGAACTTTGGCACAGAAGATTAGGACATCTTGGATTTAGCACTCTTCCTTCCATAAAGAAAATCACTACAGGTATACCCAATCTAAAATCAAATCACATTAGTACTTGTAAAGGGTGTGCCCTAGGAAAAAATATCAAAAGATCCTTCCCTTCCAGTGAACATAAAACCAAAGTTGTATTAGAACTCATTCACATAGATTTGTGTGGACCTATGTCAACTCTCTCACTAGGAGGATTTTTCGTATTATGTGATTTTCATTGACAATTACTCTAGAAAAAATTGGATTTATTTTCTTAAAACCAAAGAATCAAATGAAGTATTGCTAAAATTCAAAGAATTCAAAGCATTAGTGGAAAACCAAACTAAGAAGAAAATAAACTCTAAGATCAGACAACGGAGGTGAATATATCTCTGATAACTTTAAAGAATTTTGCATTTCTGTTGGGATTAAGAGGGAGTATACTGTACCTTATAATCCTCAACAGAATGGAGTAGCAGAAAGGAAAAATAGAACTATTATTGAAGCTGCCAAGGCTATAATGCATGATCAAAATCTTCATACCTCATTTTGGGCCGAAGCATCTAATACTGCCATATACATTCAAAACAGGTGTCCTCACTCAATCCTAGAAAACATTACCCCTGAAGAAGCCTTTACAGGGAAGAAACCAGATCTAGGTCATCTAAGAATCTTCGGATGTCCTGTATATGTTCACATTCCTAAAGAGAAAAGAACCAAACTAGAACCCTCTGGAAAGAAAGGAATATTTGTTGGCTATAGTGAAACTACTAAAGGATATAGGGTCTACATACTAGGACAAAAATCTATTGACATTAGTAGAGATATCAAATTTGAAGAAGACATTGCTCTTAAACTCTCTACACTTATAGAAGAGGGATCAAATGAGAATCAGAGGGAGAATATTATAGAAAATGATGAAAATCACGAAATTGAGAATCAGAGGGAGAATGCCCTTCAAGATGATGGGAACTACATTACTAAGAACCAAAGAGAGAACATAATAGAAAATGATGAACTCCCTTCATCTAACCATGAAGATGTTGAAATTCCTAACAATAAGAAAAGGCCACTATGGGCAAGAAAAATGATTGAAGAAAATAATGTTGAACCAGCTGAAATATTTAAAGAAAGTAAGAGAACAAGAAATCAAAGATGCTATCTTGCACTTATTGCTGAACTTACAAAATCTGAACCATCTAATGTTAAAGAAGCTTTAACTTGTCAAGCCTGGAAAGATGCGATGATCGAGGAATATCAATCTATTGTAAAAAATGACGTTTGGGAAGTAGTACCAAGACCTAAAGGGAAATCAGTTATATCTTCAAGATGGTTATTCAAAATCAAATATGCTTCATATGGTAGTATTGAAAAACATAAAGCTAGATTTGTTGCTAGGGGTTTTTCTCAAAAGGCCGGAATTGACTATGAAGAAACCTTTGCTTTGGTTGCACGATATACTTCTGTGAGAATGATTATCGCCATTGCAGCATCTAAAGGGTGGAAGATACATCAAATGGATGTAAAGACAACATTTCTAAATGGTGTTATTGAAGAAGTATACATAGAACAACCAGAAGGCTTCATCACCCATGACAAAAATAGTTATGTTTGCAAATTGAAGAAAGCACTTTACGGTCTTAAGCAAGCTCCCAGGGCTTGGTCTGAATGCATAGAGTTATCTCTCGAAGTTAGGGTACTCCAAAAATGAAGCTGATCCTAATATATACTTCAACATATCCAAAGGTGAAATGGTAATCCTGGTTCTTTATGTTGATGATTTATTAATAACAGGAGAAGATCATCTTATTGCTGAATGCAAACAAGATCTCACAAACGAATTCGATATGAATGATCTAGGTCTGTTACACTACTTCTTAGGCTTCGAAGTATTATAGAAAGAAAACTATATTTTTCTAAATCAAGGAAAATACACCATGACATTTTAACCAGATTTGGCATGATGGATTGTAAACCATTAACCACTCCAATGGAAACAAATCTTCATAAGCTCAAAGATGAATCCGCATATTCAGAAACTACAGATCCTACATATTATAGACAACTAATTGGATCACTTGTGTACTTGGTGAACACTCGCCCTGATATCTGCTATACTACAAATGTATTAAGTCATTTCATGTGCGAACCAAAGAAGATTCATCTAACAACTGCTAAACATATTCTAAGATACTTATGTGGTACAATTGGAATGGGCCTAAAATACGAGAATGTTGAGATACAACTTCAAAGGTTCACTGACTCTGACTCGGCTGGAAATTCAATCGATCGTAAAAGCACTACAGGATGTTGCTTTAGCCTTGGTTCAACAATGATTTCTTGGTTCAGTAGGAAACAATCAGCGGTCACTCAAAGTTCTACTGAAGCAGAATATATGGCTGCTTCAATAGGAGCTCGAGAAGCAGTATTGTTAAGGAAGTTACTATTTGGATTGTTTGGCAAGCCCCTAGAGCCTACATTAATTCATTGTGACAATCAAAGCTGCATTAAACTTTCTATAAATCCATTCTTTCACATTCGCTCCAAACACATAGAAATTCCTTACCACTACATAAGAGACATGGTAGACAAAGATATTATCAAATTGGTCTACATCAGTACTGAAGAGCAAAATGCTGACATCTTTACCAAGCCTCTTGCGAAGTTGAAAATCGAGTACTTCAGAAAGACACTTGGTATGATTAAGTTGTGATTAAATTTCTGAGATTAAATCTCACTATTATGTAAATTGATGTATTCATGAATAAAATAAATAATTTTAAATATTGCAATATTGTGTTTTTGAAAGGTGACGATCTTTCTTGTGTGTGAGGTCACTATTGTAAGGTGACGACCTACAATAGTTTGCCTCAATTAAGTTATTATTTAATCCAGTTCCGAATTAAGTCGGGGATTATGATAATGTGTCTCAAGTTTTGATCCGGAATGCGCCGGATATCTTGATACCAATACTTATCACTGAATCCTGTTCCGAATTGAGTCGTGGATTGTTATAAATTCTTCTATCAGGTTTGAGTACATTAAACTTATGTTCCGGACTATGTTGGTTACCGTGATATGAAGTGATTAAGTGTTATTACAAAATCCAGTTCCGAATTAAGTCAGGGATTTCGATAACACTCACATCATGATTCTGATCAATCCTCTCTTGCTAAGAGGGAGTGTTAAATTATAGCTTCGATCTGATTGACTTATCAATATACATACATACATATATGTATACATACATATATATATATATATATATATATTTGAATGAATTATATTGATCAGATTTGATATATTAGAATGAATCGACTTTAGTCGATTGCATTTAATATATATTTAACATGCTTTGGATCGGATTCTAATATGGTTAATATGTTACGATAACTATCATTAGTTATACGTAACTATTGTAATCGACATAGTCGATACTATTCATAAGTGGTGGATGTGTTACGATAACCATCATACGATAGTTATACGTAACACATTATATATATGTGTTACGATAACTATCGTATGATAGTTATTCGTAACACAATGTTGTTATAGTTTATAATATATGATACGGTGTGTAATATATATAAACACAGCTTATGGTATAAAACAGCAGTTACGAAAGGACATGTAAGACATGACCCTACGTGGCTCATGCCACGTACGGTCATGTCTCTACATAGTCATGACTGTTATATTATGTATATAAACATAATCATATGTGCTGTGGTAATATATCAATTATAGTGTGCATATCATTACCACAGCAATATATGAAATATATATCTCTGCAAATATAATACAGTAAATATATATTTAGTCAAGATAATATCTTGTGAACAGCACATCAAAGAATACTGAATTCTCTCTAATCAAGATCACCATTCCTAACATTTTTTAGTCTAAAAGCACATATTAAGGGTCTCACTGAAAGTACGTGCAGAGTGAAGGGTGCAATTGATCATTTTCCCAATATTTGTACTACCAAAATCAGAATAACAAATAAATAAGAATCATATTTAAATTCTGATAGTCCACCAATCCAGGCCGCAAAACAATAACACTTTCATAAATGCAACCATCTGATTTGCCACAGTATCCTATTGTCATAAATAAACTACTAAGTAAATCCTTTTACAAATCATACAGTTGCTAAACTTATTAATCCTCCTCACATCTATTAACTCAACACAAGAAATCATAAGGGTGCAAAAGGGAACCCCATCTATGATAGGACTGAATTCTTGATTCCCAAACAAAGAATGCGACTGTAATAGACTCCAGTATCCACCTTGTAATAAGACTCAAGCAAACATATTGTGTGAGAGAAGCCCAACTGCAAAATGCAGCCCAAGACAATGGTGGAGTAGAGTCAACAAACTGCCAAGGATCACTGTCTGACATCTTACAAATACACAAGATACCAAAAGAGTGAAGTTAATATCCTATTAATAGAGGTAGATATCAACCTGTCCAAGATTTCTGCCAAAAAGGTGAAACCATGCCATGGCCTGACAATGACAATTCTTGATGCTGCAGTGGGATAACAGAGGTATACTTGTAGTAAATTGTTTACTGTTATTATATTAAGAGTCTTATTGAAAGTGCATGCAGAATCAAGGATGCAATTGATCATTGTCCCATTATATTTGTACTACCAAATTTAGAATAACAAATAAATAAGTATCATATTCAAAATTCCGATCCACCAATCCCGGTTGCAAAATAATAACACTTCTATAAATTCAAGCATCAGATTTGCTACAGTATCCTATTGCCATAAATAAACTACTAATGAAATTCTTTTACAAATCATACAGTTGCTGAAATTAATAAACCTCCTCTCATCTATTAAATCTTAACACAAGAAATTCTAAGGGTGCAAAAGGGAACCCATCTATGATAGGACTGAATTCTTGATTCCCAAACAAGGAATGTGACTGCAATAGACTCCAGGATCCACTCTGTAATAAGACTCAAGAAAAGATATTGTGTGAGAGAAGCCCAACTGCGAACTGCAACCCAAGACAATGATGGAGTAAATTCAACAAACTGCCAAGGATCACTCTTTGACATCTTACAAATACACAAGATACCAAAAGAGTGAAGTTCATATGCTATCAATAGAGGTACACAAAAACCTGTCTAAGATTTCTGTCAAAAGGGTCAAACCATGCCATGGCCTGGCAGTGACCATTCTTGATGCTGCAGTGGGATAACAGAGGCATACTTGTAGTGAATTGTTTACTGTTATTATATGCAAACTCCATAACAGAGTCTTTCTTCACATAACATTGATTGGGCTACCAAAAAGTTTTCAAGCTTCAACATTCATTTTATTACTTGGTTTACCCTTTTCTCTGTGGCTATCATATTTTGGATGGTCTCTCCAATTGCAATTCAACTAATGCCACGTCTGTGAACAAATTGATCCGAAAAACATGTGTAAACATTGAATTGCTTTCACATACAGTACTTGGGTAATGATGGGAAAATACTTGATTAACCAAAATTAGAGCTATATCCTCTACACAATATGCCATCATGATCATGATCATGATCATTGTTGTTATGATGACATGAACATGTGTGTTGCATATTTTCTCTCCCACTTATTTCTGTGGAAACTTTGGAGCACTTATATGTCATGCTGTTTCTCTCTACTCAATTTTCCAACAGACAGATTTTCTAGCTATATCAAATTTCTTATCTCTTGTATGGCTTTCCAGAGGACTATCTTAAAACTCCCTTAAAATATTATATTTTAATTTTGTCACGATTAGTAACTATCACTACATTATGCAATAATATATCATCCTTAACTGCACTGTTTTTGAGGCCATTATCTTTAAGTACTAGGGATGCCGCCTATTGGCACAAGCTCTCCATTTCTTGAGTTCTCCATATTTTGATCTGAGTTTTCTACAATACTGAGATTGAGTAAACCATATTTAATATTGACATTGCCTCTCCATTCGCCCTTTTATTTATGAATTTATTTTCACTAGATTCTCCTTTCTAGGGGAAAAAAAGAATGGATTATGATCTATTACAACTTCAAATGCAATTTTTATGTATAGTACTTAAATGCCTTTATAGCAGTAATGACCACTAAAGATCTCTTAATGAATTTGGGTACTGTTTCTCAGTATCTGACATTGTTTTGCTTTTCTAGGCCACCATTCTTTCATTCTGCATAAAAACTACATCCATGAGTGTACCATCCTTTTCCTTATCTAGCCAGATGATGATTCTGTGAATGACAGAAGAAAACGTTTGAGGAATGTAAACAATACTGAAGCATTATAATTTCAATCATTTCTTGAATTTAGGGATTGCCTTTGTTTTCTATTTGTCATATATACTCCCTATATATGCGAGGATGTTATCTTCACTTTATCTGTTTTGTTTATATATTTCAGTTTATCTGTTTTGTTTATATATTGCACTTTATGTTTTGACACCAGTTTGACATTATTGAAACATTTTATGTTTCAGGTGGCAAATATATTACCTCAAGAAGCTTTTTCTGTTGTACGCAAGTCTTTTGATGCACGAAAGGTAATTATAGACACAAGGATAAGCATAAGAATATATTTTTTTAGAGACGAAATGAGGATTGCTCAATAATTTATGACTTTTTCCTTGTTCTTGTTTACATTCTAATATTGTGTACAAGTGATAACACCACAGTTCTGATTTACCTTTTGCTCTCTTCTTGTTTTTTAAGACTAGACATGACAGATCTAACATACAAATTAGAAAATAAACATGAATTCGCTGATTCCGCATTTCACTCGAATGCATTCGGAGCAGAAAGACCATCAGTTGCACCTTTATGAAGCTTTCAGTTATGAGTCTTTTCTGTTTGTTGTCTTGACTCTTTGGTCAAAGTTGGCATATGTCACGATTCATTTCTTGTATTGGCATAAATAATACATGGGCTAATAAAGTATGGAGGGGAGCCTCTGAGATTTTCTACATGCAGGAAGAAAAGGATTTTTCATAGTAATTTTTGATCTTAAAGTGGATCAGGATAGAGTTTATAAGGGAGAAGCCTGGTTTTTAAATGGCTCAGGTCTTTTTTTTACAGCCGTGGGTTCCCCACTTCAATCCCTTCACGGTGGCTGTTAGATCTTGTCTGACTGATACTGTTATGGGTGTTAAGTTTTGAAAACATAAAAGATTGTCTTATACTAGTTCAACCCTCCATCACACCCCCTTCACCCCCTCAATATAAGTGTGTGCTCATCATAGTACAGCCAAATGCAAGGAGTAAATCCCACATTTCATCGCTCTATTGTACTGGTTTATTTTATCCCATTTTGGGTTCAGATGAAAGGTCTGCCCTTAGAATATAGAGAAGCCTACTTGAAGCTTTTGGAAATTCCTTAGGGATTTTCAAGAAACTTGACAGGGCCTTCCTACAAAATGCCCAACATCTTGTCAGAATATGTGTTCTGTTAAATGCGAGAAAACCTTTTCCTAAGATTCTCGCTATCCATTGCAAGCATGGGATTTGGAAACAATACATTCAGCTTGAAAATTCCCTGTCGTTTTGTAATGAATGCGATTTTCCAAAACACTCTAATTCCCCATCTTCTGTCCTTAAAGAGGAATGTGTGGCTCTGGACCATGCATCTCCCCTTCCAGATTCAGTCTTTCATAATTTTGCCACAAAGGAGGTTCAGGTGGGTCATCTTAGTAATTTAGATGAGAATAGCTCTCCTCAAAAAACAGGGTTGAAGTCAGCTCGCCAATCACCTCCCTTTGAGGGGGCTTATGCGAATTGGAGTCTAGATGCCCCCATTGAAGATCACAACCTTCAGGTTGAAGAATGCTTTCAACGGCTATCACCTCGAGACCTGGAATCTCTCCCTTAAAGAGACCTTTTGTCTAATCCTCCCTCAAAGGATAAACTCATTATATCCCCACAGGAAAATCACCATTTAGAAACTACTTCGCTGGGTGAGATTAGGTGGGATAAGTCTTCCCTACCTGGTGTTCAGAATTTGGAAGTATGGGTGCCTCTCTCTCAAACTTCTGATGGTGGCCTACAAGATGCCATTCCCTCACCTCAGGCGGAATCTGATCCTCTTCATGATATAAGAATCTTGTATACAGAACAACTTAAACAAATGGTAAATGAGATTCTAGTACAAGATGGTACTAAACTTATAGAGGAAATTGCAGAAGCAGAGGGAATGAAGGATTTGGGATTTGACTTCACTCAACCTCTTTCCATAGCCAAAACGGACAGTCATAAGATTATCTCATCATCACTGAGAGGCCGCCTTCCAAAGAGCAAGAAATTCAAAAGGAAATAGATGTGGACATTCAAGCGACCATTGATAAAAATTGTAGACGGAGGAGAGTTCAATAAAGATCATCTCATAGAATGTTAGGGGCTTGAATGCCCCTAAGAAATTCTGCTTCAGCATACATTGCCTTATTACAAGAGACTGAATTGGCAGACTTGAATAGTAAAATGTCTTCTCGTCTTGGCAAAAATGGAAATTCCTGACTTCTCAGGCAACAAGAGCCTCTGTGGGTCTTGCTATCCTATGGAATAGCAAATTTGTAAAGTTGGAAGAGGTTGTCTTCTCTCAGAATTGAATGCTAAAGCAACTTTGTTTGATTTCACATTTTGGCTATTTAACATTTATGGGCCAAATCCCACAGTGGGAAAGAAATAGCTATGGGATTCTCTCTCAGAAGTTATAGACAAGCTCAAAGAGGAAAATGTGCTTCTAGGAGGAGACTTTAATGCAATCCTCAACCACAAAGAAAAAAAGGGAGGAATCATTCTGTCCTCAAAGGTTTTGGAAGATTTTCTAGATTTCATTTCAGATAATGACCTAATGGATTGTCCTCCTGGTTGGTTTGTTCTCATGGACAAATAGAAGGAAAGATTTTTCTAAGACTGCAGAAAGACTTGACAATTTTTTTCGTTTCTTCTGTTCGGGATAATGCATTTTCTCCATCAGAAATGTTTATTCTACCACTTTCAGGTTTAGACCATTTTCCCATCCAAATATCTCTTCAACCCTTAACACCACAATTTCTCTCTTTTAAATTCGAGGCAATGTGGTTTAGAGATGAAACTTTCATCCATCTGCTTCAATATCGGTAGGAATCATCACCTTTCATTATTGTATCAAAAATGTTCCAGCTGGCAAAAGAACTTCAAGTACTTGAATGGTAAAATAATGAAAAGGAATGTCCTCCACTTTAAGAACATTTTTCATCAAAAAGTAGAAACCTTGAAACAGTTAGAGGAGGTAAATGGTACCATTATAATTTTATAAACAATAGTATGGACCTCTCTTCTTATCAGCTTCTGAAAAAACTTGAGCAAAATCTTGAAGATGTTTTGGCAAGGGAGGAATTGCATTGGAGGCAAAAATCAAGGGAACATGGCTAAGAGATGGTGACCTTGATACCGAATTTTTTTCATCTTTGAACGAAGGTGAGAAAGCAAAATAACACAATCTTTTCAATTGCTGAACATCAAGGGCAGATTCTCCAGCAAGAAGACAAGATTAAACAAGAAGTGGTGAGATTTTTCTTTGGCCCACTCTCAAAACCAGCTGCTCCTCGAAACACTAATCTTCAAGGGATTGTAGATCAAGTCCCACATTTAGGTTTACAAGATGATAATGTGTTTCTTGTGATTTCCCCATCTTTCCCCTAATAATGCAATAGCAATAAATCACATATGAGGTCAAGGGGTGGAAGACCTTGAGCACCTCAAGATAGTAAGGAGATAGTTAATAGAAAATTGCACATAGAAAATAAGAATTCAAGTAGTTAGTTTGAGTTAATTAAGCACCAAGTAAGAAGTATAGTGCTTAATGTAGATCATCATGCATCCATCCCACATAAAGAGTATTCATAGCAACACCATCACGATGCATATACATATCGATACCATCATGGCAATAATTATGATACTCTAGCTGGCAATCTTGCCGAAGTTATGGAATAAACATGTTAGTTAAGGAATAATTAGTTGGCAATGTAATGTCATTTACTTCTGATTAGTTTTGGGTAGTTGCCGACGGTTGGTACTCTTAACCAACTGCTTGACACTATATATGCACTTATGTTTTATCGAAAGATAGCATTGTTTGGATTTTGTATACATTACATTTGGAAATAAAGATGTTAGTTAAGGAATAATTAGTTGGCAATGTAATGTCATTTACTTCCAATTAGTTTTGGGTAGTTGCCGATGGTTGGTACTCTTAACCAACTGCCTGACACTATATATGCACTTATGTTTTATCGAAAGATAGCATTGTCTAGATTGTATACATTACATTTGGAAATAAAGATCATATCTTTCTGTCTTGTTATTGTGATTATTACTTTCTTTTTCGTATTGTTGTATGGTATGTTCTGGTACATTGTTTACTCTGCGTAATCAAGTTAGTCCCTTCGAGAGTTTAAATTCTTCCTCGAATGCCTTCTTTAAATTTTCTTAGGATTCTACTTGTTTCTCTTCCAAGCCTGAAAACCAATCAATGGCTATTCCTTGTAGTGTGGCGGGAAATGACCTTAGCCAGTAATCTTTGTCTACCTGCCCGCTCGCGAACTATATGGTTTCACATGTCTCGCAGTGCTGTATTGGATCCTCCGATCCATTACCATGGAATTTAGGGAGTTTCTGCCTATTCAGATCAGGACTTGCCGGGGGGGGGGGGGGGGCCNGGGTCACCATTCTAGAATGGTATGTATCGTGCATTGAGGACCTATCTAGACCGCTTTGCTCTTTTCGACTTTTTTGTGCTTCTCCCGCACTCTCGACCACGGCGAGCCTTCTACACGTCCACCATCAACATCCCTCATACGTTGGTTACCTTCCTTGTTCCTGAACTCCCCCATCCTCGGGGTCTTCGGCTCAGGCCCCCATATTCTCGGTTCTTCTGTTATGAACAAGCTCTCAATGTGGTGCAAATTGTTCTCAAGTATTTGGGCAACCTCATTATTAAGGTTCCTTTCTTCGTTGTCTTCTTTGTCACGTGCGGAGTGCACTGACGAGCTACTCTTTGTGGAGTCGATTTCTGAGTCTTACTCGTCCGATACCGCTTCTACGGATGGATTGTTTTCTTCGTTGGCAAGATCTTCTACCTTATTAGGAAGTGGTAGGTTTTTGGAAATCTCCTCCCACTCATGCCACATATGTTGTGTTGTGCCTTCCTCACTAGGTGGCTTCCGCCTCTCTCGACTCCGACTTTAGCTAACGCTTTTGCTTTTGCTTTGTGGACTTTGATATTCTTCAAAAATTCTTTGTAAGAACTGCCACCTTTCACTTTGTTCCCTAATTTAGAGAGATCTTCTCACCGATACTTTTCCTTCCCGAGTATGCACAATACATCTTATTCTGTCTTTGTTTGGCAAAAGGGACATTAATTGCTAGAGGTACGGTGTCTACTTGCGTCACACTCTTTCTCCTCCCTCCCAAGGGTCATTAATTGCCAAAGGTATGGTGTTTACTTGTGTCACACTCTTTCTCCTCCCTCCTATTCCTTTCACTGTTGTAGTATTTGTTGTCGACGTTGTTCTCGGTTTCTGACTTCCCAAAGATCTTGGAGGCTTACTAGATTATGTGCGAGAAACCCTGGTAGCCTTAGCAAGAGATGCTCAACTTCGCCGTCCACTCTTAACCCTTCTTGGACGTCGCTCTTAGGGGCCCATTTGTGGAAGGCTTCCCTTCGAACGCATGAGTTGACAAATACTTGCCATAGTTGTATAAGGTCTTGTGTCAACTCTTCCTATATTGTGTTTTCTTCTTCGGATTTCAAAGACTTTTGGTTATTTGTAGGGTTGGCCCATTTACATTACTATACTACCTACCGCCATTCTCCTACATGGTTTAGAATCTAGATCTCTAGGATTCGTATGGAAATGGTGCCAAAATGTTTACTCCTAAAGGGGATAATTGATTACGCAGAGTAAACAATGTACGAGAACATACAATACAACAATGCCAGAAAAAAAAGTCGTAATCACAAGAAGATGGAAGAAAGATATGATCTTCATTTCCAAATGTAATATATACAATCTAGACATTGCTATCTTTCGATAAAACATAAGCACATATATAGTGTCAGGCGGTTGGTTAAGAGTACCAATCGTCGTCAACTACCCAAAACTAATTGGAAGTAAATGACATTACATTGCCAACTAGTTATTCCTTAAATTACATGTTGGAGAAAACTAGGACAAACTTGGACACTATGAAGATGGTAAAGAGGTCCTGTGAACAAGAATTTCTAGCACAAAGTGATTTGGGGATTGGCACAAAGCAGGTGCAGCGCCTCCGACAGAAGCTCTTCACTTCTAAGGCATTTCTTCATCTCTAGGGATGTTTCCTCACCCTTCTTAGATGTTTGTAATGTCGCCAATCTCCATTTTGTTTTTCGTCGTCTGGAAGACTTCTTTTTTGTGGGGCTGATGTAGTCATCAATCTTGCTAAAGGTTTGGAATAAACATGTTAGTTAAGGAATAATTAGTTGGCAATGTAACGCCATTTATTTTCGATTAGTTTTGGGTAGTTGCGGCAGTTGGTACTCTTAACTAACCACCTAACACTATATATGTACTTATGTTTTATTGAAAGATAGCAATGTCTGGATTGTATACATTACATTTGGAAATAAAGATCATATCTTTCTGCCATGTTCTTGTGATTATTACTTTCTTTCCAGTATTGTTGTATGGTATGTTCTCTTACATTGTTACTTTGTGTAATCAAGTTAGTCCCTTCGGGGGTAACCATGTATGATGATGAGATGATGAAGTTAGGAACACGCTGAAATTACAATATCACATAGAGACTTTGTTTCCTCTCAGGGTAAACTTAGTTACTTGCAAAACTGAATACACAGAACATGACAGTAATAAAGCAAAGGATAATTCTCTTATTCATTCATTCAGGTGATTACAATATGATATCTTTCCGTGCATAACATGCCCTTTTACCCGAATGTAGTAGAAGGATATAAAGGATTGAAGGGATGCGACGGTTGGTAACTGTGCACCAACTTCCCTAACCTCCGTTCACTAACTAGTTCCCAACCAACAACATTAATTACATAATACCCAACAACATCATCCCCCCCAAAAAGACAAGTCGTCTTCGACGACTTAACAACAAAATGGGGACAAATGTAACTACAACCATAAAATCACAACTGAGAAGAAGGGGTCTGAGAAGGCATCCCTGAAGAGGTCGAAGAAGCTAATTGAGCTCGCAGCGCATAGACCTGCTCTGTCCGAGCCCTCAAGTCCCGCTCGGCGACCATCCAGTGCTCCAAGGCATTCTTAACCATCATGGCGGCTTCCAACAACTCTTTCTCCTTCTGGTCCGCATCCTCCCGAGCCTGGGTAAGATAAGTGTCCAAGATACGCCGTTTTGCAACTATCTCCTCCAGCTGTTGCTCAAAAGAGAGTCTCTCTGCGGCGACCTATGCCTCCATAGCTAGCTTCGTTGTCCTGGCAGCTTCAACTTGAGCCACCGACTCACTGCGCTCTGCTGACCAACTGGCCTGCTGGCGAGCCGACTCCTCGGTACTGTGCGCCAACTCCTAGTTACGATGAGCCAGGTCTCGCTCAATGGCCTCTAATCGGGTGGCCAGCTCCTCCCGAGCATTCTGTGTGGCCACCCATGCCATCTCCCGTCCGTCGAAAACTTGCTCCATATGCCTCAAGGTGTAATAGCCATCTCTGAAGGCCTGCTCTACCTGTCGTACTAGAGTCTCTATGCGACTCTCTACCTCAGGCTCCGTAACTGCCTAGGCTGTCAACATCTCCCCTGTCTCGACTGTGGGCCATCCGCTTGCCTCAAAACAGGCTGCAAAACCTAGGGGGCAACCAACCTGAACAAAAGTCAATAGCCGCAACACTCTCCCTAGCCCGAGACTGTGCGGAAGCCATCACCTGACGGCCACAGGTTACCATATCTGTGAGGTATGCCTCAATGTCTTCCGTGGGCTCCGTCGGGGGCTGAATGAAGGATTCATCCAACCCCTCTGTGACTACAGGACTCTTCACTGCTGAGTGTCTGACCTCCTTTCCCACATCCTGTGCAACATCCTCCACTGCCAAGTGCGCTGTGTGATTAGCTGTAGGGGATGCCACTGTATCCAAATCGATCACCTCTGGGCATACCTCCCGTCTAGGAGAGAGAAGTGCCGTTACTGCTTGGGCCAGTGGAGCCATTTGAAATCGTTGGCTAAGCCAACTACACATGCCCTCAATGGAAGAAGGATCGACTCGAGGTGGATCCAGCAAAGCCCTGTCATTGCTCACCACAACATCTGTCCTGACCACATCCAACTGCACTGGCCCTCTAACGGGCTGGTCCGACTCCTCTATCCTGTCTCCCACCGTTGCCTCTACTGAAGGTAATGCCTCCTGTACTACTAATGGAGTCATGGTGACTAGTGTCCGCAACCGACCAAAAGCGGGGGTGGCCTCTTGTGCAGAAGCCAAACTCCCGCGTGTGCACTGCTGGCCAAATGCTACTGTGGGAGTCAAATGTGCGATCTGGGAGAGCATTGGTGGGGTAAATAGAACCGGTGTAGGCGTGTCTGCTATGGTAACGGTCACCTTCGTGGGGTCACCCTCTGCTGTGTCCTCATCCCCATCACTCTCGGATGTCTCCTCTTGCCCGCTGTCTATGTCCTCCGACACAGACCCTGAGACTGTTTGCCTGCGCCGCTTCTGTCCTGGAAGAGCCTTCTGACCAGTCGGGACATCCAAGTGTCTCCAACACATAATAGGAGGCTCGCCTGGGGCCAAGGGCCCTGGTTTAACTTCTCTGGACAGAGTGGCTTCCGGGATTTGCCTGACTAATGCGTCCATAAGTAATCCGATCGCGTAATGCGACATGTAGAAGGTCTTGTGCTAGAGAGTCATAAACTCATTCATGCGCTCGGATAACAACTCCGCCTAGTCGTATCCCTTGCCTCCCATCAAGTTGTTCATCAAGGATATCTGTGGAAATGAAATGTCGGAAGCCCTGCTGGAAACCATAAGTCTGCTTTTGACCACGTCCATGAGACTACGCCAATGCCCCTCTCTCACGAAAGACTTCGTCACCCCTCGGCCCTGTGAAGACTTCCTGATAGAGTCCTTCTCTACCTCTGAGAGGTTATCTCTACATATCAGCCTTATGTAGAAATCCTTCACCTCTGCGGTGAGTTTCTTGCCCTTGAGATCGATCTTTTGCTCTCCGTTCGGTAAACCAAACACTCTTCAAAATTCCATGGTTGTGAAGGAAATCTTAACATCGCAATCCATATAGGACACAGTGCTAGTGTGAGAGTACTGGTCGTATGTTTCCACCATTGCTCGTAGGGGGCCTTCGAATTCTTTGATATAGAAAATGGGCATTTGGATGACCCATTGGACCTGCGCCCTTTGAAGACTTTCCTTTACTGGATCACTATCCCGTGTCTCCTGCCACCACTTCCAGCAGTCCAATCCGTTCAAACCCTCAAACATTATGGTTTGAGGCATGACATAATCTCGGGATGAGGATGCCACAACCATCTGTCCTTGTCCTTGCCGTTTCGGTCTACTCTTCTTTCTCCCTGTGTCTGTGCGACCTGCAACTCGCACACCCGAGGGCAAGACCTGCGCATTTTTACTCATTCATACCACTGTCTGTCAACTTCGTCCTCCAGTTGCCTTTTCCCGCCGATTCCATAACTGTTTTCCTTGTTGTCCTTATACGAAATAAATAACTAAGTTGTACTCCCTTCGATGTAGATGGCCGTACGGTAGTACTGCACCCAAAGCTTTCTTACTAAGTCCGTACAAATGAAAGCTTGCCCTCGGATTACCTTTGCCTTCTTTTTCAAATGATGAAGTCTGTTTGATTTCGATCCTCTAGTATCTCACGTAGGGTACGGCCTCAGCGTGTTAGATGAATTGAGTCTTCTCATTCATCCCGTGTTGCACTCATTCCATGTCCTTTCTCGCGCAACTGTATGGCGTATGACCGTTTTGCTTACAATGGTAGGCCGTACGGCTTAATCTAGCTTTTCTCGTCCGTACGACTCCCAATATCTTTGCCTGTGCGTTCGCTGCCCCACGCATGGAAAACTGAAAACACTTCGCACCACTTCGAATGATCAGCTATAACCCGCGTCTCCCAGGGCCGTACTTGATGTCGTACTGCATTTTATGTTTGTTCTTCCGTATGGTTGCGTGCATTACTCAATGTACAAAGA
Organism: Thuja plicata; assembly: GCA_018584345.1. Lineage (NCBI taxonomy): Eukaryota > Viridiplantae > Streptophyta > Pinopsida > Cupressales > Cupressaceae > Thuja > Thuja plicata. The sequence goes on from MU227420.1 coordinate 224,725, forward strand.
AAATGTAATGGTGTGTCTACCGTACGGTACTTTAGCGTTGTTCGGTGATTTAAGAAACATTCCGTATGACTCTAAATGTCGTTAAGTTAAGTTTAGCCCCGTGGGCCCGTACGGCTATATGCTGTACGACTCGACCATATTCCACTTTTTGTTTTGCTTCCGTACGGACGTACAGGCCCGTACGACATCAGACCGTACGAAACCGTATGAACTTTTACTTTTTTTTTAAAATTTATTTATTTATTTATTTTTAAGTTTTTATTTATTTATTTTAATTTTTAAACGACTTACTGGCTGGTTGGGCCCGCCGGTGGGTCGTCGCGTGGGCGTTCGTGATATGGCTTCAATTTGGACCCATTTATCGTGTTCGGGACTTCTTGGCCATCGAGCGTCCACAGTTTAATTGCCCCGTTGTCACCGACTTATCTAACTCGGTACGGCCCCAACCACTTAACCTTAAACTTGCCCAGCTTGATTACGTTCTTACTGTTGTATTTTAAGACCAATTGGCCCGGTGTGAACTAAACGCGTTTGAGGTGTTTATCATGCCAAGCTTTCCGACGGAGTTGCGCCACCTCCGTTGCCCACTGTGCCATCAATCGACGCTCATCTAGCTTGTTCAGGTTGTATAATTGTTCTCGGAGGCTTTCCATATCCCCCAACCTATTCTCCACGGCTATTCGCAAGCTCGCCACCGTGATCTCGACGGGTACAACTACCTCCTGCCCGTACATCAACTGGAAGGGCCTCTATCCTGTGGTGACCTTGTAGGTTGTTCGGTAAGCCCATAATACTGAGGGTAGCTTTTCTTCCCAATCCTCCTGCTCTACCCCACATGACTTATAAATTACCGAGACTATTATTTTGTTGGTCGCCTTGGCCTGCCTGTTGGCCCGAGGGTAATACGGACTAGACAGGGAGTGAAAGATTTTGAATTCTGTTGTCAACACTCAGATGACATGGCTAACGAAGTGGCCTCCTCTATCACTAGTTAACTGAACGGGGATTTCATACCGTGTTATGATTTGCTCATAAATGAACTTGGTCGTGCTCAAGGCCGAGTTGTCCGGCAAGGCCCGTGCTTCCGCCCACTTGGTCATGTATTCCGTGGCTACCATGATGTATCAGCATCTCCGAGCCCTACTTACCTTCAGGGGTCCGATAAAATCCAAGCCCCATTTTTCAAAGAGTTCTTGAGCTTGGGAAGGTTGCAAAGGCACGAAGTCCCGTTTTTAATGGTTTCTCGGCCCTTTGACCGGTGTCGCATCCTACCACCCACTCTCGGGCATCGTTGTGTAGCGTGGGCCACCACAATCCTGCCAACAACACCTTCCGTGCTGTTGTGTCGGGTCCCATGTGCCCGCCTGCTCGGCCTTCGTGTGCCTCCCGTAGCACGCTTTGAATCTCTTCCTCTAGAACACACCTTCAGAGTACTTGGTCCGGTCCCATTTTATACAGTTGTCCATTTATAAATTAAAATGTTCTACTCCTCAACACCAGTTTCCTTCGTTCGCCGGGCGGCATCTCCCTCGGGAACTGTGACGTCGAGAGGTACTCGCCAATGCTCATGTACCATGCTAGGAGAATGGCAATGCGGAACAGATGTGCGTCGGGAAAGTCGTCATTAACCCCTTTCGGTGGTTCTCCAGATTTGAGTTGAGAGAGGTGGTCCGCGATCACATGGCTTTTTCCTAGTCGCACGATGATTGTGAACATGAATTCTTGTAACAACAATAGCCATCTGCTTATTCTTCCTTGAATGATTGGCTTATTGATGAGGTACATCAATGCTTGATGGTCCACATAAAATGTGAACGGTGTTGTGAGGGGGTAGTGTCTGAACTTCTAGACGGCATATATCATACCAAGAGCCTCCCCCTCCGTGGTGCTGTAGTTTTTTTCGGCCTTTGACAACAATCTGCTGGTGAAATAGATCAGGTGATCGAGACCGTGGTCGCCAACCTGGGCAAGGGTTGCACCGATTGCAAAGCTGGAGGCATCCACATGTACGTGAAACTCCTTATCCCACTTGGGATACACGAGAATTGGTGCCCCGAGCAACCTTGCTTTCAACTCTCCGAAGGCAGTGTCTTGTTCCGTACCCCATACGTATGGCTCTCCCTTTCGTGTCAACTTGTCAAGGGGGCAAGAGACTAGTGCGAAGTTCTTAATGAATCGCCTATGGTAGCTGATGTGGCCTAAAAAGGACTTTACTCCTGTTACGTCCGTAGGGGCCTCCAACTCCACTATTACTCGGACTTTGTTGGGATCAGTCTTTAACCTCGTTTTACAAACGATATGACCCAGAAGCTTCCCTTGTGGAACCTTGAATCGACACTTTTTCGGGTTGAGTGCCAACCTTGCTCGGCGACACCTTTCCATGCATTCCCGCAGTGCTACCAAATGTGTGTCCTTGCCGCTGAAGATAGACCAGTCGTCTAAGAAAGCTCGAAAGTTCCCCACAGACATCTTGTCGAAGATGTGGAGGATGATTCTTTGGAACGTTGCAGGTGCGTTGCACAGGCTGAAGGGCATTCGGTTATATGCGAATACTCCGTCCTCGACCACGAATGTCGTTTTCAGTTTATCTTCATCGGCGATGGAGATTTGGTTGTACCTAGAAAATCCATCCATGAATGAGTACATCTCATGCCCTGCCACCTCTTCGAGGATTGTGTTTGTGAATGGAATGGGGAAGGGGTCCTTTATGGTAACAGCATTGAGGCATCGAAAATCGACACAGATCCTGATTTGGGTGGTATCCTTCTTTAGTGATATTACTATCGGGGATACCCACTCACTTGTCTGCAGTCTGAAGATGATACCCGCTTCGAGCATCTTTTGAATTTTCTCTTCCACCCTCGCTGCATAGTTCTTGTTCATTCTGTATGGTCTCTTCCGTACGGGTACGACTTCTGGTACCAAGGGAATGCGGTGTACACACAACTCCGGTGGAACCCCCTTGAGGTCCTTGTAGGTCCACGCAAATACGTCCTTGTATTCCATAAAGATTTTGAATGCTGCGGTCTTCAGCACTGGGTCCCAGTCATCTCCTACAAGAATGTTGTGCGGGTTCTCTTCATCCCCGAGGTTAGTGGTTTGTAGGGATGGTTCCTCATATTTTATGGGTTTCTCCATGTCAAATTGGTGGGCTGGGCTGTCGTTGACGTGGGCTTCTCCCTCTTTGTATTCCCCATATTTTGGTGGGAATACTTCTTTCTCTTCTTCCACCTGTAGCATGTATGTATGAAAGAGCTTGTAGTCTTCCATTTGCCAATGGAAGAGCCCGTTCAACGAGTTTGTCTCGTCGTCGGAGCATTCTCGCAACTCTAGGACGCCCTGGTCGTTCGGCTCTATTCCACCTTTGTCTCGTCGATCCTGTTCCCCGTCGGATTCTGATTCCGAAGAGGATGCTATCTCCTCGCTCGCTATTTGGGTATGGAGGTCAATGGCGTATTTCCGCCCGCTGCTTTCCATGGAGAGGGTGTTCCTCTTCCAGGTATGGTTGACCTTCGCCGTGACTAACCATCCTCTTCGTAAGATGGCATCATACCCTCTTTTCTTCAGTGGAATCACCACGAAGTCCAATATGAACGACTGCGTTCCTATTTTTACTTGTTGAGCCATTTGTGTCCCTAGAGGTTTGATCCTGTTCTGGTCTGCACCCAATAGATTGAAGGTAGGGGGCCATAGGGTAGGCTTTCCGAGTTTCTTCCGTGTCTCCTTTGGGAGGACATTTACTCTGGACCCGCCATCCACTATGGTGTTTGTCAGTGTCACTCCAAGGATACCCATTTCTATGTCCGCCGGGTGCCGTCCGTTATTTACTGCCAGTAACATAGGATCTGTTGCTGACCCTCCCAGAATATTTGACTGTGCCGTCTCCGCAATCTCTGTTTGTACGGTGACGTCAGGACGTAGGGAGAAAGTATTCAGTACGTCTGCCCTCAACTGAGGCAGGGTCTGAAGGAGGTCTTGAAGTTTGATTGGTATCTCCATTTGTAACATTTGCCCAAGTATATTATCTTCAGCTTCTGTCCGTCCGAAGGTGCTAGCCTGTTCACGTGCATCCTTCATGGCTTTTCCAATCTCCTCACGAGCCTCTTGTAGTCGTTGTTTCTCTATACGAGGATCGGGCTACCGTGCCTCTTTTGTTTGGCTTCGAGTGATAGCCAGGACTCTTTCTTCCTCTATGTGCAGGTAGTTTACTCCAGGCTTCAGACAGTTAGCATCTTCATGATCGCCAGGGCCGCACCATCGGCACATCTTCTGGGGTGTGTCGCCTTTCTCGCAATCACGAGCAAAATGGCCCCACTGGCTACATGCCCGACACTGGATTATCGGCCTTCCCTTCGGATCATATTGTATCCGGCTCCTATTGCTATTATCATTATTACCTCTTCCTCTGCATCGGTTGTTTCTGTATCCGCCGGATGATGCATTATTGTTTGTTTGTTGTGTCGTGTTCACTGCCCCAAAGGTAGATGGTTGTTCCTGTGTGAAAAGTACTTGTGGGCCCCTCGTCTTCATGTTGTATGGGCATTCCTTGACGGAATGGCCCATGACTTGGCAAATATCGCAAAATGATTTCCTAGGGCACGACCCCTTCGTGTGCCCGTTCTCCTTACAGTCCGTACACCATAGTTCCCCTTCGTTACTTCGTCCTACGTTCCCCTTCATTGATTTGAACTCCATCATTCGCTCCATATCTTTTTGCAAAGCCTGAACTTTCTTATTGGATTCGTCCTCGCTACTGCTTTGTCCGGATTCGTCACTTTCCGATGAGGACTTGCTCCTCTTTTTTTTGGAAGTTTTGTCCTCCCTCTTGAGGTTCATGGCCCGGTCGTAGGCGTCCATGTACGATGTGGGTGGTACAATTTTCATCTTCTTTTTGAGGGCACTCTTCAACCCCTCCACGAACTATCTCTTTTTCAGTTCATCGGCCGGCTGAGCCTCCATCTTTCCCAACAGCTCTTTAAGCCTCTGATTGTAAGTTCGTACGGTTTCCTTCTTGCCTTGTTTGGCACTATAGATTTCCGCAACTATCTCGTTGTCGTCTCGGAGCAATCGAAACTCCGCGTGAAATTCCTTCCTAAGGCTGTTCCACGTGTTTATTGTTGTTTTATCC
>MU227420.1:242844-258062 GCA_018584345.1 Thuja plicata
TTGGGGGCAAAGTCCCCAAGATGGGGTCAAGGGGCAGTGCCCCTTGTGCTCTTAAACTTCGTCCGCTAGCAAAACGTCGCTTGATCCGGCCCGGTCTGTGCTGGATCTGGGCAAGGTCCGGATCTGGACCTGTGGGTCTGTCTGGATCCGGGGATCAAGGATCCCCACGGACCCATAGGTCCAAATTTAGACCCTGCCTGAATCCAGCACGGACCGAGGGGCGAATCCGGACCCAGATCGGATCCGGACCCGGATCCAGGGTCTAGGGTCCGAATTCGGCAACTTAGTCAATGCCCTAAAAAACCAAGCTACTTCGTGTTGGACAATCCAATACTACCTATCAAAAGAAGTAACAACTCTTTCCAATTTTGATAAAATTGAAATAAGTCATTTCTACAGAGAAAGTAATGCAATGGCTGATTCATTGGCAAATTTGGCGTGTGATGCTGAAGAGGAGGCCACATATATAAGTGAAGAGTTAGCAATTGGATCATCAAAACCTCCAGGTGGCAATAATAAAGGATCAAGCTTGCTGATAATGTATTTTTTCCTAACATCTTGTATTTGATTGCAGGTACTTATAGAAATCTACCTCGCGGCTGATTGAGGTACGAACATCAGCAAAATGTACCTCAAAAGATATATTTAATGCTATTCTGCATGATAAGGTATCGAGAATATTTTAGCATCATTGTACTAATTAATTGCAATAAACAATATGATTACGACCACACGAGGCCAAGGGTGACAGAGTTTTCGCTCTTGGGTGTAAGGTTGAAGATAATTAGGGCACCTCATCATGTCCTATCTATCTCAACGGGGTCCCCAATCACAAGAGAAGATGATAGTGTGATGGAGGGGGATGGTGTACAGGCTCTTGTAGGTACGCCACCTCATGAGTATGGTTACGACCACATGGGGCCTATTAGAATAATATCTTGATTTATTTTTAATGATCAATATTGCAACTTAGTGTAAATATTAGTTAGCTTCTATTTTACGAATGTTTTGTTATAGAAACATCAGTTTTGTAATTCTTTAAATGATCATTTGACCATTTTATTAATTCATTTAATTTTTTTACCAAAACATGGTATCAGAGCCATATTAATTTTTTTCGAAAAATTTATAATTTCTTTTTGAAATTATTGGGCTTCAAATTTTTTGAAATTTTTTTTTTGGGTTTGTGGTGTCTGGATTTTTCCGTCAGTTTCCTGTTTGCAGGATTGTGCGTTTGCATTGTTTTTGACTTGCGCTTGGAACCTGACATTAAGTTACGCGTTTGTTCGTGTGTCATCTTTGAAGAAACGTGGGTTCTTTTCGGATATACACGAGCCCTAAATTCTTGTTTTTCAGTGTTCATGCGATGGGATTCATTGGTTTCCAAGCCTGTGTTTGAAGTTTTTTTGACGGCTTTGCAATTTTGACGCGACTTTGTAACCCGTTTTTTTCCATTTTTTTTTTCTTGCGGCTTGCGTTTCCAGCCAACACTATTTTATAAATCGGGATTTCTGATTTCTTTTGTAGATGTGAACTTTTTCTCGCGTGACCACATGCAATTTTCGACTCTTGTTTGGCCCGGTTTGCTTGAAGAAACTTGGTTCTTTATCTGTGTTTGCAACTAGGGTTATCTGTTATAGATTTCGAACCTGTGATTTTCTATTTTTGCAGCTTGAGTTAGAGTTTCTTATCTGCAAAATTTCTACAGCTTCTCTGTCCGAGCTAGGGTTTTTCATAGTTGGAATAAATTTGAACCTACAGATTCTTTGTGGGTTTTTCACTAAGATTTCTAGGTCTTTGTCAAAAATTTCTGTGTTTGTCGAAAATCTATACCTTGGGATTTTTGCTAGTCATACTTTGTAATTCTTGAAGTATGTACCCGCATCTACCTCTATTTTTGCATTGGGATCTGCGCCTCAGATTTCGTAATTAGTTTTTCGCCTCTTCAGAATTTCTCGCTCCCCGTGACTTAGAAAGCATGCACGATGGCATCTTTGACCAACATAATGTTTGGCAGTCAGTGATTCAATGGCAAAAATTACAACACATGGAAGCAGTGGATGATTATCTTCAAATACCATCACCTTGATGAGCTTGTTTTGGGTAAAAAGACTCGTCCTACCAGACCTGGAAAAGATCAGGATAAGTTTGACGAGTGCAACCGAGAAGCGGTCATGCTTATCAAGCTTTTAGTTATTGATGATCAACTGCCACAAGTGCCATCCAACAAGATAGTTGCAAAGATCTAGACTATTTTGAAGGATCTCCATGAGACATCAAATAAGAGCTGTGTGGTCTTCTTGAAGAACCAACTATTTTCTATCATGATGGATGAGCATATGTCCTTACTGGAGCATCTGACGAAGATTAAGGATATTCCAGATCAGCTAGAAGCCATTGGTCAAAAAATGGAGGAAGAGGAAATGGTAGTAATAACCCGGAAGAGTCTACCTAATCCTATGAGCACTTCATCGAAACGCTCAACATTATTGCAACGAATGTTGACTTGAAGTTTCCAGACTTGTGAACCAAACTTCTATAGAAGGACCATTGGAAACAACAGTTTGGTAGGAGTTCCACTTCGTCCTCCTTTGAACAAGCCTTCGTAGCCAAATCCTTTGACAAGGATAAAGACAAATCTCAAACATCTTAGCAGAAAAGCCCCAATTAGTCTTAGGATAGCTCGAAGAAGAAGAAAGTTCAGTTTAACTACTACTGCAAATTTGGTCACTTGATAAAGCACTGTTGGAATCAGATTGCTTCCGAACAACGAAAGCAGGGAGGGTCTTAGCCTATGTCGGAGAGCATTCAGAGCAGAAAGAATCTACATTTTATTCTTTCGTGGCGAAACACCCTGCAGATCATGTGAAATCTTTTTCTTGGTACATAGACTTCGGTGCTTCTCGACACTTCACTCATCGGTGTGATTGGTTCACAGACTTCTCACCTTTCACCGATTCAGTCATTTCTGGAGGAGAAGAGTATACCGTTGTCGGCAAGGGCAATGTGCAGATACAGTCTGGTGGGAGGAATCTCATATTTCTCAATGTATACTATGTTCCTCGTATGGAACTAAATCTTCTCTCTGTGAGCCAGATTATGCGACATTCTACTCAGCTTGATGTGGTATTCAGCTCACACAACTGTTCGATTATTGATCGTGTGTCTCGCACTACTGTGGTTGTTGGCATCGAGGATCATGGTCTTTACAGACTTGTGGATATAGGTGATTCTCTTGAGGATGCCTTTGCAACTAATTCATCTTCCATCGACGGTCTCTAGCATTAGCGGTATGGCCACCTGAACATTCACTATCTTGCTCAGCTTGTTCGAGAGGATCTAGTTCTTGGCTTACCTAAGATTCAAACTCAGAATCACCAAGTTTGTGGAGCTTGTCAGGCTGGGAAGCAACACATGACACCATTCAAGGATGGTGACTCATGATGAGCCTCAAAGGTATTGTAGTTGGTTCATGCTAATGTATGTGGTCCAATGAATACATCCTCTGTTACTGGTTCCAGATATTTCTTGCTTTTTGTTGATGATTTCAATTGTAAAATGTGGGTGTACTTTCTTAGACAAAAATCAGATGTGTTTACTGTATTTCGGAAGTTTAAGGCCTTAGTAGAAAAAGAGTTAGGCTGTCCCATAGTCACTCTTAGGTCAGATAATGGGGGGCAGTTTTGTTCCACTGCTTTCTCCAACTTCTGTGATACACACAACATCAAACGCTAGTTAACCACACCTTACACTCCTCAAGAGAACGACGTTGTTGAATGTCAAAACTACACTATAACTGAAATGGCTAGGTCAATGTTAGAACACAGAAATGTTCCTAAGAAATTCTGGGCAGAAGCAATATTCACTGTAGTCTATCTCCTTAATTGGTCTCCCACACAAGCTGTTAAGGGGAAGACTCCTAACGAGCCTGTATTGGTAGTTCGACACTTTTGATTGATTAGATCAAACAGAGTTTGTGTCAATCCTTTGACACGAAAGACTTGGGACTTCTGCACTATTGTTTAGGTGTTGAAATTTGGCAAACTGAAGGTAGTATCTTCTTATCTTAGTATAAGTATGCTCATAGTTTGCTAAACAAGTTTCGGGTGCAAGACTACAAACTTGCATCCACACCTATGGAGAAAGGGCTGAAACTGACAACCAAATCTGATTCACCCGTGGTGAATGAATCAACATCTAGGCAATTGGTGGGCAGTCTTAGCTACCTTACTGCTACTAGGCCCGATCTCAATTTTGCAATGAGCTACATATAGTTAATGTTATTGTAGCTATGGTCGGATTCCTTCAGGCCGACATAGATAACATAAAGGTTGTGATGATATAATTATTGTTATAATAATTATATTGATAATTATTGATAATTTAATTATTATATTATTATTGTGATAGTATAATTATATTATATATTATAATATTTATTGTGATAATATAATTATATATATATATATATATATATATATAATTATATGGGTTATAATTATATTGATAATTATTGATAATTTAATTATTATATTATTATTGTGATAGTATAATTATATTATATATTATAATATTTATTGTGATAATATAATTATATATATATATATATATAATTATATGGGTTATAATTATATATTTATATAATATATGAATTAATTAATTGGGCCACATATGAAGAGTGGTGACCCTTGGTGAAGGGGCACCGCCAATAGATATAAAGGAAGATTAACTCTTCCTCTCTTGGAGAGGAAATAATACACACAATCTGCTGTATCTGAGGAGTGCTCGGGGGAGTCAATTGTGGATTGATTATGGTTGGGAGGGCAAATCATTGCCCATGGTCAAAAGAGCACACAAAAAAACATGGTATCAGAGCCCAACACTACGATTTGGTGCAGAACGTGGAGAATAAGCTGCTTGAACAAGTATGTGCTGAATGTCTGTTTTGAGTGATGCGAACATTCTTCAAAATGGAGAGATGAAGAATATTGTTGGCGGAAGAACTTATTAATTGGCCCGTATTAATAAATCTAGCCCCCACTTGATCGATCTGATTCATCAGCATGGCGTTTCTTGATAAGCTTTGTACGATCGGAATTTTTGGTCAGAGGATGGTGTTTTATCGGGTTGGAGTTCCGTTACTTTCGGGGGCTCAATATCCCTATAAAGCCGTGTGTGACAAAATTGTTCACGATTTGTTACCTGAGGTTGCCATTATGAAATTGTTCACTGTTGGTGTTTGAAGGTAACGAGTGTTCTTAGCCCGCGGTTGGTCTGTCTGCTCGTCCATGGTTGGCCTATATATACTTTGGCCGGACTCTCCATGATTTGGAGAGGGCTTTCTTATTGTTCAATCTGCCCATAAGGTCGCAGATTTATTTGCCAGTCTCGGGAGCCATTATCGCATGATATAGACATTGGCACTATGCTCGATGTCTGTGGCCAAAGTGGAGTCTTCTAGTCCACATTGGCAGTGTGCATTGACTTATATCTTAGTTGGCTCTATAGAGGCTCTTTTCAGAATGCAGGTCTGATCTCATTTGCCCTTATCCCCTTTATGAATGGTGCAAACATTCATCCGGATCAGCGGGCATGTTGATTATTCACAGTGATCAGCAATACATTGCGATTTGGTGGCTTCATGTGGCAAGGTATCCTTTCTATGGGGTGAAGTCTGCAACTGTTTGAATTCCGTGAAGAATTCTCAACGCACATTGATGAGACAGGGAACACAAAGCATTCAATCAAGAGCAAGGTTGAGATACTTTGACGCCCATAAACTTTGTGAGAGGATCTTGGGTGGTTGTGTGACGCTTCTCGTAGTGTTCGTGCCTCGAAGTTATTATAAGTCTACGAACTATATACATATTGCCGGGAAAACTATATTGTTAACAGAGGACCTCTTACGACATCCATATATTGATGAATATATCAGTGAAGTTTGGCGCAAGTAGAGGATTATTGATTATCATGGATGTAATCAACAATCTTTGAAACAACGATAGTATTTTGGGCACTCACAGAATAAGTATCACCTATTGGTTCGTGATATAGAAATCTTCAGTTTCGAACCTTTCCCTAAGCAACCATCGTGACATAGGGGAGAAATGGTTACTATGAGAAACATGCATAAGTTACCTATAGAAACGCCTTCTTCCTGGTTGCTATTCTTGTGAGAATCATTCCAAGTAGGTATGGGCATTCACCAATTGCCATGGGGTTCGTTTGGTGGAGTAATGTCTTATTGTTAGTGCTGGTGTGTGTCAATGAAAGCCAAAGAGGAATCTTTGGCGCGAAGAAGCATCGAGTGATAAAATCGATCATTGCATTCCTTCATATTTTCTATGTCATGATATAGCCGTATGTTCTGGGTGCAATATAGAGACAGTCAGCAATGAACAACAATGATAATATCCGTTGAAAGCTAATCCAGTCTAATGCATCCAAGATAAATGTTGGAAGGCGCAGATACAAAAGATGATTGCAATCAGGGGTATGAACGATGCCTCTGTCAATGAATTGTATGTTGAACTGTAACAGATCAGAGGGAATGTCTCAATATATGCTTGCAGAGATATAACTTGTGTTGCTGCGATATTTTGATGATCAACAAGTCATCTCAGTTGTTGGCTCTGATCGATCGAAACCAACAGATATATGTGGTTTGCGGCTATGTGTAAAGATGATTAGTTCCAATCAGCAAGGAATGAAAAAATGCCAAAGCTTGGATATTGCACAATTTATTATTTTGTTTAGGATCACTACAATTGGAAAATAAGAATGTTTGATTTGCTATCCTCTGCTCGTGAATCATTCAATATGCAAGGATGGAGCAATGAATGATATACAGTTGCGATCACTTCATATAGACATACCATGATTGCATCGACCAACTAGTGCAAGAGTTATGCAATTGATGAGTATTGAGAATGTGATCAGAATATTGCTCCACTAGTAATCATTATGAAGGATTGTGATGTAATCGATGCTGCCGACTTAAGGCTTGACCCTGATCGATGCTCTATGAATACAGTCTGATCGCTCCCAGTGAAATCTAGAGTGATTGTGATCGTTTTCTTTGAAGAGGAGAAATTAACATTCTGAGGGAGTTTGACAAACCATTAGAGGCAACCTTGGACGAGGAGGTTAGGAGGTTGATGCAAACTTGGACGAGGAGGTTAGGAGGTTGATACAAGAACTTGAGCTTCAGAGGCAGCCACATCATTGTTAATGCATTCTTTTCTACGAAAGAAGTCATGGTGCAAGCCCTCATTTTCCACCCTCTGCGAGTAGGTATGATGGAACCACCCTTTGTGAGTAGGCAAGGTGGTAATGCATTCTTCTCTAGGAGAAGTCTGAGGAGCAAGCCCTCATTGTCCACCCTCCGCGAGTAGACATGATGAATCCATCCTCTGCGAGTAGGTACGGTGGATGTCATGGAAGAAATTCCATGATTGTGCTTGACCCACCCTCTTGGAGTAGCCATGGTGGATGTCATGAGAGAGAATCCATGACTTTGCACTTGTGTTTATTCACCCTCTGGGAGTAGCTATAGTGAACGTCATGATGAGATGGTGACATCACGTTGAGTGATTACGTGATGGGCACTTGTGCACTTGTTCTTTCCACCCTGTGGGAGTGGCTATGGTGGATGTCATGTGAGAGACTCCATGACTTAGCACTTGTGTTTATTCACCCTCTGGGAGTAGCCACGGTGAACATCATGATGAGATGACGACATCACATTGAGTGATTCCATGATAAGCACTTGTGTTCTTTTGTATTTCCATTGATGGGAGTAGCCATGATGGACCCACCCCCTGAGAGTAGCCATGGTGGACATCACTACCATATTGAGAGGATTCCTCCCTAGCTAAGAGGGAGTGTTAATGTTATTGTAGCTATGGTCGGATTCCTTCAGGCCGACATAGATAATATAAAGGTTGTGAGGATATAATTATTGTTTTATAATAATTATATTGATAATATAATAATTATATTATTATTGTGATAATATAATTATATCATATATTATAATATTTATTGTGATAATATAATATAATTATATTAATAATATATGATATGTAATTATATATTAATTATATGGGTTATAATTATATATTGATATAATTATATGAATTAATTAATTGGGCCACATATGAAGAGTGGTGACCCTTGGTGAAGGGGCACCACCAATAGATATAAAGGAAGATTAAATCTTCCTCTCTTGGAGAAAGGAAATAATACACAAAAATTGCTATATCTGAGGAGTGCTTGGGGGAGACAATTGTGGATTGTCTATGGTTGGGAGGGCAAATCATTGCCCATGGTTAAACGAGCACATAAAAAAACAACACATTTCACGCTTCATGACAGACCCCAAGGTTGATCATTGGGTACCAGCGAATTGTGTGCTGCGTTATGTGAAGGGCACTTTTGACTTTGGTCTTCTGTACAATAGAATTCTTGATTGTAGACTTATTGGTTTTACAAACTCAGATTGGGCAGGTTCCGTTGATGACAAAAAATCAACATCTAAGTATGTTTTCAGTTTGGGATCTGGTGCAGTCAAATGGACTAACAAGAAGTAGTAGGCGGTGGCTCTTTCCTTGACAAAAGTTGAGTATCGAGGAACACTTAAGGCAGCTTGTGAGGCAGTTTGGCTTCAAAGGATTCTTTCAGACATGCAGATGTCTCGAGCAGATCCTAATCTCCTATATTGTGACAATCAAGTGGTGCTCAAACTGGCCAAGAATTTGGTCTTCCACGAGAGAACCAAGCACGTTGAACTTCATTGTCATTTCATTTGAAGCTGGTTGAAGAGGAATCAGTTCAGTTGTGGATATTCTTACCTAGTCTCTGAGCCCGGACAAGTTTGTAAAATTTAGGGGGCAACTTGGTGTAGTTGATAGATTGACCATGAAGGGAGGGTATTAGAATAATCTCTTGGTTATTTATATTTAATGGTCAGTATTGTAACTTAGTGTAAATATTAGTTAGCTTCTATTTTATGAATGTTTCATAATAGAAACATCAATTTTGTAATTCTTTAAATGATCGTTTGATCATTAATTAATTCAATTTTTTTTTACCAAAATAGGGCCAAGGGTATAGTGTTTCCGCTCTTGGGCCTATGGCGGGAGATAATTAGGCACTTCATCATGTCTCTCATATCCCAACACTCATTATGGTTCATCCCATGAGAGTAATGTGCTATAAGTGTATTATGATTATATTATCTAATTTGGTTGTAGGTTTCAAGACATGCTTATTTCATCTTATTCCTAGGTTGGGGTTATATCTCTAACTATTGGGTTCCTTGTTTTATTTGGATTTTGTGAATTTAAGGCAGATAACAAGGCAATCCGGGAAAGGGACATTACAAAGCTCCTTTTCACTACCTTGTAGATTGTTATTCCATTGAGCCTCTCTTTCCTGGAGATCAACCAGTTGGTTCTTCTGAAAAGGCTGCAACCCTAAGGCCAAATCCAATGTTGTTGCATCCAACTTGTACACTATCTGATTATCAAAAGTATGATTGTCTAGTTGTGAACTATAGCGCCAAGCAACTGATATGACCGAGTGCAATGATTGCAAGGTGATTGGAAAAGAAAGTGCTTGAATCAATCTATTCTCCACCAACTTGGTAGTTACATGGCTTCTTGCTTCAATCATTTCATCCATTTTCAAATCCAAGATATTCGTGTGGCTAACTAGGGTGTCTACATGTTGTGTGAAGTGTTTGACAACACCATTTTAGGCTTTATTACATGCTTGAACAACTCCAATGCCGAATAGTTTAAGGATGTAAAAATTGAACAATTAGTTTGCAAAATTAGGAATAGAAAGCCTTGTTTCTTCTGTGAATAGCAGAAATGAATTGTTTTAAACTTTTATGAGTTTGAATGGTGAATTGCCTTTATATATGTAGGCACCAGATCTTTGTCATTGTATGATTTGACATCTATTTTTTGCTTTAGGCCAACAATATATTGTATGGCATGACCTTTCTTCATACAATGACAAAGATCATCATACATTGTATGGCATGACATCTATTTTTTGCTTTTCCTTGCGAATCTTAAACTTAGATAGATGATGACAAGAATTGGCTGACTGAGTGTAGTGACCAGGTGGGAGTCGGAAGTAGTTTCACCAAGGGAAGATCATGCCTTTCACATGTTTTGAATGCTCTTAACACTGGTGCATATCCTTAATGACAAGCCATCTGCAATACATGCTGGCAGAAGATGTTGTTTTTGCCCTTTTAAATGTGGACTTGAGTTGGTAACAAATTGTTCTGTTTTGTTTGAAATAACTGGGCATAAATGTCTATTGGTTTTGCCACCTAATAGGTGTGCTAGTGGAACAAGTCAATGATTTTAACATCTAAATTGTGTGCCACCTTTCTTCTGATTTTCCATGCAGATTTTGAATAGAAATCATTTGTGGTTTTGTGCATTCAACTGTGCATTTGTGCAAATAAATCACATGCCTTATCCACGTTTGAAAACTTAGGTGGAGATTTCTAGTGGCAAAGTAAAATCCAGCATGTGCTAACTTAAGCTCAAGATTCAAAACTTGGTAGAAAACATCAATTGAATGAACCACCTCTCAGGTTCACCTAATGGAAATTATTTATACATTGGCAATTTTCTCTAATTTTGGTAGAGAAAATACATGGCTTAGCCAACAATATGTGCAATCAGGTTGTTTGGGCACATTTTCATAATGCGAACCAGTTTTTATCTCATTGGTTGAGAAATAGGCAGAACTTGCACTCACTATTGCCCTTTTCTTTCTAAGTCTTTGTGCCTTGTCCATTTCTGTACTTCTTCCTGTGCTGCAGCCACCATCAATCTTGATCCTAATCATTATTTCCTTTTGGAACAGCTACCACGAATATCCTACAAGATTTTGTTGGTTGAAAGTTGAAATACAAGACCATTACACGATAACCTTGCAACCTGATTGGGGAATACTACAACTGGCTTGAATTAACAGACAAAAAATGTTTAATTGATGACAAAAAGGATAAGTGGTATAAAAGATGAGTTTTGTGTGGGTGCGACAAACAGGTAGCACAGAATGTGAGCCTTTGACAAAGAATAATTTATCACTTGAATTGGGGGCCTTGTCAGGTACTTGCGTACCGTAATTCTGTAACACGCATGTTGCCATCCTCTAAGCTCTAGAAAATCTCTCTCTCCCCACTCTAACCCTTCCCCTTTCTTGAACCAGTCATAATAGTTGGAAAGGGACATTACAAAGCTCCTTTTCACAACCTTGGAATCAGTGCTGAGAGATTTTCTAGAATGTGAGCCTTTGACAAAGAATAATTTACCACTTGAATTGGGGGCTTTGTCAGGTACTTGCGTACCGTAATTCTGTAACACGCATGTTGCCATCCTCTAAGCTCTTGAAAATCTCTCTCTCCCCACACTAACCCTTCCCCTTTCTTGAACCAGTCATAATAGTAGGATGACAAGGGAAGGTTTACTCATCTGGATTCAAGAATATCGATTCCTTCTAAGCTAGTCATATTCTTTGAATATACTCTAATACTCTCAAACTCACCCTTCCAGAATCATATGAGTTGAACACATGCGTTGGTGTGACTCCATTTTTCTTTTGCATTTAGTCTAATGCTCTCAACCTCTCAACCTCACCCGTCTAGAATTGTATGAGAGTTGAACAAATGCCTTGGTGCAAAGTGCTCATTTATATTTTGAAGTAACTCTTAACATGCCTTGAACAAGTATGCAGAGATCGGCTTTATTTATTCCTGAGATAGTTTTGGGTATTCTAGGTTTCCCTTTAACATTTTGGCACAAGCAAAATCAGAAAATATTATGGGTTTTCCTTTGATTTATAGTCTACACATTCTATGCATATTGTAGTTAGTAACTTAATATATCATATTTGTTGTTTGCTTTTAAATGGTATTTTAATTTTATCCTGCTTCTTTTTCATTTGTATCTATCGAATATTTTGTAAGTACCTTGCCAGCATTAAATATTTTGTTTTTACCTTGGTGTTTTATGCTGCAGACTCTTAAGGAGCCAAATTTTGTCTACACTGTTGACATGAATGTGAAGGAAGCATTGAGTTTGCAACCTCGGTTGTGGGACTTTATCTCAGATCTGTCCTTCAAGCCAGGAAAATTAGAGTATATTTCTTCTCCAAGTAGCTCCTTAGATCTAATTGGCCTATTGAATGATGACAAATGTACACAAAGCAGACTAGCATCTCATAGATCAAATGGGACGAGTGAAGGATCTTCAAACAAAATGCCGGCCATGAAAGATATAAAACAATCAAATGGGTATACGGTGACTACTGAACCAAAGGTGGTTGTTGTAGGTAGTGGACCTGCAGGATTGTTTGCCAGTCTGGTGCTTGCAGAGTTTGGTGCAAAGGTGACCATAGTAGAGAGGGGTCAGCCAGTAGAGAAACGGGGCCGTGATATTGGAGCTTTGGTAGTGCGTCGGCAGTTAAATGCTGAAAGCAATTTTTGCTTTGGAGAGGTTTCCACCTTAACCATCATTTCTAGAATTTCTTTCGTCCATACAATTTTCAATTCCAGCTTTACTGTTATTAGGTAATAATGAATTATTAATCTGTTTTGGTTCAGGAGTTTCATGGTTAGAGAAGCCATGGAGAGTTGTATGAAACCCCTTTTAATGTTTTAG
This sequence comes from Thuja plicata, assembly GCA_018584345.1. Classification (NCBI taxonomy): domain Eukaryota; kingdom Viridiplantae; phylum Streptophyta; class Pinopsida; order Cupressales; family Cupressaceae; genus Thuja; species Thuja plicata. The sequence goes on from MU227420.1 coordinate 255,537, forward strand.
GACTGGCTTCTGATGTTCTTAAGATTTGGGATTTTGAATTTGATTGTGTTATGGTTATCGTTTCTCTTGAAACAAATGTTTTTACCATTTTTTGATCTGCTGTTATAATTTTTTTATATCTATATTAAAATGGTGTTAATTTCTCATTCTTCATAAAAATGAATGTCCCATATATGGTAGAACTGAACCTCTTGAAAGAATGTTTTTCCATACTATCTTGTACTTTTCACTAGTTTTGTTTTGTAGGAATCAAGGGCAATGCAGCTTGTTCAAAAAAATTCAAGTGATCTCTAATATTTAATGTCCCCATTTTTGGGTCCTTTTGCATTGCAGTTGGCACTAACATTTTGGATAAGTGTCAATGATATGAGAATATTTATTTGATGATTCCAATGATCTCAGATGTTTTAGAAGAGTTAAATGACACTTTCAAATGTTATTTCCGACTTCCAGTTTGGGCTCCAAGATTCTTGGAGGGAGCATTTATTTTTAGTAAGTCACCCAATTAGGGTCATACATCATCTTTTATCATCTCGAGATCACTCCTGTGCTATCAGATTTTGATTTTGCTGCTGTTAGGCCATTTTCGCAAGTCGGGTGCAGGATTGGTTATAATTTAATTATATTTACTAAGGTTGCTATTTTTATTGAAATTGTTCAATGGGCACCTTAGTGTTATAGCTCACTGGAAGTGGGATGAGAAGTTTTAAATCATGGGCACATGAAACAAGGACCTTGTGTGTCAAAATATCATTATATTAATGAAAATGTCTTTTCCGGAGCAACAAGGGAGTTTAAATTAATAAAATAACATAAAATTGCTTTTGGAGGGAAAATGAAATAGAAGAAAATAAAGTGAAGTTTTTCTCTCAACATTGGAAAAGAAGGTTGTAAAAGGACGGAAAGGGGAAAAGAGATTCATTTTTGACATTTGAATTTTATAAAACTTCTTGTGGAGAGCTTTGGCTTTCATTTACAGGAAATCTAAGGATGAAAACCCTTAGAGTTTCTTGGTGGTTTGGACGAAAACCCAAATTCATCTTAGGTGTGGATTCATCCAGAATTCACCATTGTGCTTCATTATTAAATTGTTGGAGGTTTCAATTGGAAATTTCTCTAGAGGGTTTGACAAGCAAATTTATGAAGTGTGCAGGCAAGACAAAATCCTCATGTTTGCTTATATCTCCTAGGGCAGCGCCTATATTGTTCTGGGTATCTTTGCATATGAATTCCCATAGTTGGGCATTGGAGATTGATATCTAATATGCATGTTTAAAGTGCTGCCTGAATTTATTTTGCAATTGACAGACAAATATTGGGACACCATGTTTGGTGTGTTATTGTAATTTGGAGTTGTATGCTAAATGAAGAACTGTGAATGAAGTCTATTTTCTGTTGTAATCTGAATGGTTAGATCAGTGCATCACAATCCCTATATATCAAGAAGGTATTTATACTTAAATTCATTGTTTTAGCTGTTGCAATTTTTGAGATCTTTATTTCTACTGTTCACTAAGGTCAGAGCATTTCACTAAGGTCAGAGCATTATATGTGCATCATTCTGGTTTTCTGAGTTGTAAACAACAATGCATAATGTTTAAACATTAGATATTCTATCATATGGTATAATTGCAAACTCTTTGTCACGATGTCTCCTTGATTGTATGAAAGTCAAGATGAATTACATGAAGGGGAATTTATTATGAAAGTATTAAAGAAATCATATAGATGATAATATTCAGAACCATTCATATTCAAGTGTACTCCAAGTGTTTGACAAAATTTTAAACATCCAAAATTGAAAAATAGGGCAAAATTAGCAGGGGTTCTTACAGTGGTATCAGAGCATCGAACCTGCCATCCTGTTGGGTGTAATCAATGTATTGTCAATTATGAGAAAAATGCCTAGTCTGGAAAAAGTCATGAAGGATCTTGCTCAAGCACAGTGACATGAAATATTCCTTTCCGGATATTTACTAAATACCCTTAATATAAATCTTGCAGATTTAAAACCAGACAGTAAACCAATATTTGATATAAATTCCAGAACTTTAATCCATTTGTAACCAGTAGATATGCATCTAAGAAAACTCAGAAAAGTCTATTTTATTCCTTCAATATTCAGAAGTACATATATAAACCAGCAATTAACACAAATAGTTGCCCAATAACGCTACTGTATTATAAAACAGCAATACAATAACACGCACAATCCAGAAAATCCAATCTTATAAACAGCAATACAGTTAGATTGGCAATGTAGATAAAACCTGTAAGAAGGCTAGGTTTGCGTCCAACCTCCAAATATTTCTTCAAGGGTTTGCGTCCTTAAAGAGATAACTAGTCACTGTTTCCAGCTCCCAGATTAATATTTGTTTTTAAATATTATATTCTTCATGTCTCCCCCATGTGGAGCTTGTTGTACCTTTATCACTTTTCCCAATGTGATGCACGCCCTTTTAGGCAATGTGGGATAAAACACCTTTTTGTCCTTTAGTCACTTAAGTGAACATAGTACCTTTTTAA
>MU227420.1:275765-288102 GCA_018584345.1 Thuja plicata
TGGACCTCCTCCTTATTCACTGTTTGTTCTCCTTTGTTTGCAAACTAATCCCCTTCGATGAGTGTCATATATATTCCATTCAATATATATATCGGTGGTTTGGACATGGACTTTACTGTAATACTCCCGGTGGAATGCGAAAATTCATTCTGGTTATCATTCTTTTTTATTATCCTCCTTCGATAATTCTCCAATATATACTATGGTCTCTTATATATCTTTTATTTCCAAAGGTTATGCTCTTTGGAGCACTATATTATTTTTTTAATAATATATTATGTCACACTAATAATAGTTTATAATATATTATTATTTATTGTTAATTATTAGTTTATTAAATATATATATGTCCTCTTAAGCATCTTTTTATGTTCTCTTTAGCTTTGATTATGTCTTGTTAAACACTTGAATCCTTTAAACTCCTTTTGAAAGGCTCTGCCTTCATACTTTTGTAATATTTTGTAGATGCTCTCTACTTTTTGAAATCCTTATATTTAATATAAATATATATATTATATATAATATAATATAATATTTTATCAATTATATTATTATTATAATATTGTTTTATTTTATTGTTAATAATACATTATTATTATTTATTGCTAATTATCATTATACTAATAGATATTATATTATTGTTTTTATTTGTTCATTATTTTATTTAATATTTATTATTAAATTCTATTTAGAAATGGGACATTACATTCAGGGAGTTGGTTGGAGGAGTTGGAGGAATTTGTTTCATTTATTTCCTGATAGGGGTTGGCATAATGATGAGCTCTCATCATCACTCGACATTAGAGGAACCTGTGGCTTCAGCTGGAGTGAGGTTCTTTGTTGGATAGAGGATGTTTTAATTAATGATAGTAGCACATGGTAGGTTGACCTAACTGAGTATGCATGTGGGATGATTTGGGATCCTGGAATCCACAATGATTGGTGCACTATTTTTTTTGGACCATAATGAGTTGCTTCACAACTTTGAGTATGGTGATTTTTACATTAGAGTAGTGCAACGAATTGGTGGAGCAGTGCTCGGGAGTTGATAGGGATCCAAGCTTCCAGTTTTAACATACAGGTGCAGATTGCTTGGGGGCAAGAAATCTCCGAGAAGGGAGGATTGTAATGTCCCCATTTTTGGGTCCTTTTGCATTGCAGTTGGCACTAAACTTTTGGATAAAGTGTCAATGTTATCAAACTATTTATTTGATGATTCCAATGAGCTCAGATGATTTAGAAGACTTAAATGACACTTTCAGATGTTATTTCCGACTTTTGGTTTGGGCTCCAATATTCTTGGAGGGAGTGTATATTTCTAGTAAGTCACCCAATCAAGATCGTTCATCATCTTTTATCATTGGGATCACTCCTGTGCTATCATATTTCAATTCTGGTGCTGTTAGGCCATTTTCGCAAGTCGGGTGCACTATTGGTTATAATTTAATTATATTTACTAAGGTTTCTATTTTATTGAAATTGTTTAATGGGCATGTTAGTGTTATAGCTCGTTGGAACCGGGATGAGAAGTTTTAAGTCATGGGCACACGAAATAAAGACCTTGTGTGTCAAAATATCATTATTTAATGAAAAGGTCTTTCTGGAGCAACAAGGGAGTTTAAATTAATAAAATAGCATAAAGTTTCTTTTGGAGGGAAAATGAAATAGAGGAAATAAAATAAAGTTTTTCTCTCAACATTGGAAAAGAAGTTATAAAAGGAGAGATAGGGAAAAGAGATTCATTCTTCACATTTGATTTTTATAAAACTTTTTGTGGAGAACTTTGGCTTTCATTTACAAGAAATCTGAGGATGGAAACCCTTGGAGTTTCTCGGTGGTTTGGATAGAAACCCAAATTAATCTTAGGTGTGGATTCATCCAGAATTCACCATTGTGCTTCATTATCAAATTGTTGGAGGTTTCAACTGGAAATTTCTCTAGAGGGTTTGACAAGCAAATTTTGTGGAGAGCTTTGGCTTTCATTTACAGGAAATCTGAGGATGGAAACCCTTGGAGTTTCTCGGTGGTTTGGATAGAAACCCAAATTCATTTTAGGTGTGGATTCATCCAGAATTCACCATTGTGCTTCATTATCAAATTGTTGGAGGTTTTAACTGGAAATTTCTCTAGAGGGTTTGACAAGCAAATTTATTAAGTGTGTAGGTAAGACAAAATCCTCATGTTTGCTTATATCTCCTAGGGCAGCGCCTATATTGTCCTGGGTATCTTATCATATGAATTCCCATAGAGGGGCAATGGAGATTGATATCTGATATGCAGGTTTAAAGTGCTGCTTGAATTTATTTTGCAATTGCCAGGCAAATATTGGGACACCATTTTTGGCGTGTTATTGTAATTTTTAGTTGTATGCTAAATGAAGAACTGTTAATGAAGCCTATTTCCTGTTGTAATCTGAATGGTCGGATCAATGCATCACAATCCCTATATATCAAGAAGGTATTTATACTTAAATTCATTGTTTCAACTGTTACAATTTTTTAGATCTTTATTTCTACTATTTACCAAGGTCAGCATTATATGTGCATCATTCTAAATTTCTGAGTTGTAAACAACAGTGTATAATTTTTAAACTTTAGATATTCAATCATATGGTATGATTGCAAACTGTTTGTCACAATGTCTCCTTGATTGTATGAAAGTTAAGATGAATTATACGAAGGAGAAAATATTATGAAAGCATTGAACAAATCATATAGATGATAATACTCAAAACCATTCATATTCAAGTGTATTCCAACTGTTTGACAAAATGTCAAACATCCAAAATTGAAAAAATAAGGCAGAATTAGCAAGGGTTCTTACATAATATTGTTATAACCTGAGTGATTTTTATCATTGTTTTAATTTTTCAATTGCCAAAAAACACAAAATGGAACAACACATACAATTGAACTATTTTTCAAGTTATAAGGGGAAGTTCCTTGAGACATAACTAAACCTAAAATTTTAAAGTCAAAACTATTCTTAGAATTGACAAGTATGTACAGTATTCAAGATTTTAATGCAGTTTTACAATAAATGTAAATAACTGATAGTTAAAAATAAATACTTGAAATGATATTTTTTAGATTTAAAACAAGGTAAACTATCAAGCACAAACAAAGACAGCTTCTTACTAGCTAAAAAAGAGAATTGTAGCCGGTTGTAAACAATATTTGAAGGGGAAAAATTGAGTATTGGATATCAATTAGATCAAAGATCAATAAATTAGCATTAACAAGAAATGGTAAAATAGATGAATGCCTCATGACTACAAAAAGATAAATTGCTAAGTTGTAATGTCCCCATTTCCTAGGTCAAGATTTTAATGCAGTTTTACAGTAAATTTAAATAACTAATAGTTAAAAATAAATACTTGGAATGATATTTTTTAGATTTAAAACAAGGTAAACTATCAAGCACAAACAAAGACGGCTTCTTACTAGCTAAAAAAGAGAATTGTAGCCACTTGTAAACAATATTTGAAGGGGAAAAATGAGTATTGGATATTAGTTAGATCAAAGATCAATAAATTAGCGTTAACAAGAAATGGTAAAATAGATGAATGCCACATGACTACAAAAAGATAAATTGCTAAGTTGTAATGTCCCCATTTCCTAGGTCAAGATTTTAATGCAGTTTTACAATAAATGTAAATAAGTAATAGTTAAAAATAAATACTTGGAATGATGTTTTTTAGATTTAAAACAAGGTAAACTATCAAGAACAAACAAAGACGGCTTCTTACTAGCTAAAAAAGAGAATTGTAGCCGGTTGTAAACAATATTTGAAGGGGAAAAAATGAGTATTGGATATCGGTTAGATCAAAGATCAATAAATTAGCATTAACAAGGAATGGTAAAATAGATGAATGCCTCATGACTACAAAAAGATAAATTGCTAAGCTGTAATGTCCCCATTTCCTAGGTCAGTATTTTTAGCAGGGTTGGCCTACTACTAGGTTTCCCATAGGTTAGCACTTGGGGACCCAACCAGGTTGATGGAGCCTTGCAGGGGGCTTCTGAGCCATTTCAGATGCTCAAAGACAGTTTCCTATTTTTTAGGAGGGCTCTAGGAGTTGGCTTGCTATTTTTAGAGATCACTAGGAGACCAGGTGCGTCATCAGTTTTTAGTTGAAGAGGTTTTAATTAAATATTAAAGTATAAACTATCATATGGTTTCAGAATAAAAATTAAAATATTAAAGTATTAACTTTAATGTTTTAATTAAATAAAACTAAGTACTTTATTCTAAAGTTACTCTATAATAATTTAATAAAGTAACTCAATAATAAACATTATAAAGTGATTTTAGAACACTTAAATAAAGTGACTTTGTAAAGTCACAAATATTTGCCTAAATGGGACACCTACATGGAGAATGGATAAATAAATTAGAATGCAACTTATTAAATTATTAAAGTTGCCAAATGAAACCCTAATTTGAGCACCCTAATTGAGAAGGAAACAAAAAGAGAAAAGTGAATTCATTTGGGACATGAAGTTTATTTTGGAGAATTCATCTTTGGCACTCTAGAGCTCTCATAGTTAGGGTTTGGCAATTTTTTTTTTTGAAGATGAAAGCTTTCACAAATCTAATGCCTACATGTGTGGAAGATAACCCAAGGGCATAATATACAGGCAATTTCACATATGGGTTGCATTGGGCTTCATAGCAATTAATTATTTCTATAGGGTATTTTACAAACTACAAGAGTGAACAAGATAATGATTTTCAGATTTTCTTGGATGGCAGATTTGATAGGGTTTATATGCTGATTTATTAATATGGGGGCATAGATCAAAGGCAACATCATTCTCTACTTCAGCTGTACCATTCCCAGGCAGGCTGTACCATTATTACCTGCAAGAATTATTGTTTCAAGGAGGTGATGTGGGGTTCGCAGAGCATATTCGGATCAGATTGCTAATATTGAATCAAACTATATAGATCTAGTAGAATAATCCTGTTCATTAGCAAATTCATCGTTCCCCCAAGTAGGCGTTTGTGTTTGGGTTGCTTGACAACCCTAGGCATTGAAAAATCAGGGTAATGACTGTATCATCAGATAATGAGATACTAATTGGCTGCTGTTAAGAACAATATTAGACTTGCTGCTATTGTATGGTGATATCATCATTGCTTGGCATGAGGCATTGGGAATAGGGTATGTACCAGATTACATTTATTACAATAAAAACTCTAAGTTAAATATTTTGTTGGTTTGCAATTCGAAGTTGTTTCCTATTTTTTTCCTGCATTTATTTTCAATATCTGAAAAAACCACAAAAAATCTAAAAAAACTACAAAAACACAAAAAACAAAAAATAGGAAATTTAGAATTTGCATTTTAGAATTTGCATTTTAGAATAGGGGCGGGACATTTCAGTGGTATCAGAGCAAAGTTTTCCTGCCATCCTGTAGGGGTTATGATAGTGATTGGATAGATGGATACTTCTGGCAAGACAATTATTGAGTTGATAGGACTCGCCGATCTTATAAGGGACCCAAATATCAAGGGGTTCTACAGGACAATGATTAGATCCAAGCATGAGTTTAAGTCTGGAATTAAAAGAGCAATCATTCAGTCAAAGCATGGTACAAGCATACAAGTTGGCACTGGTGAAGTTGATTTTATTCGAGAGAGGAAATTGGATTTATCTTCATTTGCAGCTGACTTTGAGCATGAGGTTAGCAACCTTGATGTTTTGGATCCAAAGTACACCATTGAAAGTGATGAGGAGGATGCACAATGGAACAGCTACACGATTAGTGATGATAGGTATGATAATTCTGATTTAGATCTTAATCATAGCAGCAGTTCACTTTCTATACAAAATCAGAATTGGATAACTTTCAATAGCCCGTTGTTTGAGATGGAGACATGACAATCCATTGTATGAATTGGAAGGTGGAACATCACTTGATTATTGCAATACACTTGGCGAACAAAGTATGGTGTGGGATCCGATAGCTGATGCAGAACATGAGTGATTGGCTACCCTCTTGGGAGACCATCAGCCGAGAGATGGTCTAATGAAACTTACAAACTGAAAACGTTTGGTTTGTTGTGTATATTTCTCCTTGGAGTTGGAAAGGAATAGAAAACGTATCAGCTATTGAGGCTAAGATTGTGCAAGTAGACTCTAGCATTGAAATCTACCGAGTTAATGAAACACAAGGTATAACTAGGCCTGGTTTTTTGGGCAAGGACAATGGTATTATACCTCTTCATTCTTAGGAAATTACAATACTTATGCTGTTGAAAGGGGGAATTTGTTGCAGAACTATTGTTGATGTTGTTGCAATGATCAGTATGGTTGTTATGGTTTCTGTTGCAGAGTTGACGATGTTGCATATTTGTTGTTGTTGCAGTGATCAGTATGGTTGTTGCTATTGCAGAGTTGTTGATGTTGTCGTTGTTTGCTATTTCTGTATGGTTTTCATTGATGGCAACATACTGCTTTGGTAGTTGGTATTGTGCTCAGTATTTATGATACATTACAGATGTGGTTTTGAGGTTCTGTTTGTTCGGAGGCTAGTGTTCTAGATGGTTGGTGCTCTGGAAAATGTGTTCCGGTGAAGGTTTTTAGTGATGTTCTTGTTTGACTATGGTCTGGAATTCTCTATTGTTCTGGATATGGTATTGCTTGTTTGGTTTGGTATCTTTCAGTTCTTGGGTCGTGTTGATGCGGTTCGGAGGTGTGGTTGCTAACAGTATTATTTCTTCTTGGGCTTCGACATTTGTGGCATATGGATAACGTGTGGTTTGATCGAGGAAATGTGTGTGGTATGGTCCACTTTTTATTCCTCCCCACCATGGGAATGTTTAGTTTAGGCCTATTTCAAATTATGTTTTGTTGGCCGACTTGATGATTTCATATTTTAAAGATCAATATAAATAAGAGGATGATTGTGATGGATTGGTAAGGAAGTTGTTGGAAAGAAGATCCGCCAGATACTGTGCGAAGTTTTGCGAAAGTGTGAAGTTGGGTTGTGACCAGAAGGTGTGAGGCAGTGAGCCTAAGGTTTCTTCGGGCAGTTGTACTTCAATGTTGGATTTCCTTTTTCTCTCTTCTTTCTCAGGGCAGTGAGCACACCTATAATGAGCATTCTGATAGTGAGCCACTCATTGTAAAAATTACCTTAACTGGTGTTTTTATTCATGAGAATTAGCTTCTCCATGGTTTTTCCCATCTTGAGTTTTCCACGTAAATATGGTGTTCATTGTGTTTGGTTCATGTGTATACTCTTTCATGTTTACATCTGATTTGGTTGAATGGTTAAAGAATTAATTGACTGGATCCAGATCTGTGAAAGTGATAAAAGTTTAATCTATAATTGATTGACCCTCCTCTCAGTTGTCCGGGACATTCTACATATGCCACCTTTTGGGACTGCACTTGTAAGAGCACATGAAGTTTTGGAAGATGGTACTTTCCAAGTACTAGAGGATAGCATGATTGGACATGACAGCAGGATTGTTATTCTGATTTATGGCAGCAGTTCTAACTTCTATCCCTTCATTTGCAGCAACTATTGCACATGAGGAGAAGGTAGAAAACCCTGCAAGTTTGGCACTTGGGGTTTGGAATCATCATGTCTCGAGGAGACTTCTTCCATTGTTGGTATTCTATTCGAAGAATGAGACCTTAATTGTATATCCAAGCCACGAAAAGAATGAGTTAGTGTAGTATGTGGCCAAGCAAGTAAAGCAATCTGGTTTAGGGTATAATTTAGAATTCTTTTTGGGTTCACGTAACTTGCTGTTTGTGGTTTTAGTGTCACCTCTAGTGGAGATTTGTTTGAGACTATATTGCATGGACCGGGTTGGAGTCATGAAGTACTTAATGACTATATCATGCCGAGTACACCCTAGCTTTGAAGGCTTCAAAGACAGCGAATAGAATGCTACAGTAAGTCCTAAATCTCCGATTTATGACAGCAGCACTATACCTCTCCATATTCATGGGTTAGCTGCCCAAACTCATGAAAAAATGAATAATATTGCTTCTCTATTTGATGTTGTACAAGAAGTGAGGGTTGGACATGATGTTTTGGATAATGCTTCTTGTGAGAAGACTGAATTTGTTCACCTTGGGACAGCAGCATCAGATCAGACCAAAGAATGATCGAGAGTAGGTTATTGTTACCCAATTGTTGGCTCAACAAGCCAAGCTCCATTTTCAGCACGTTCATGGTATTCATCTCTCTATAGCTTATGATGAGCAAGGGATAACTAACACTGAAAATTTAGTAGTTGTCGATGATTTTCTTGATGTTGGTACTGATTTGTTTGTTGACACTCTTAGTGGACCAACCACTTAATAGTTGTCCTTGATGGGTGTTACATACTACCATAACTCATTTTTGAGGTTCTCACCGACCTCTTATGATATAGCAGCTACTTATTTGTTAGTTGGAGACTTCATCTTCTTTGAACTATCACGGGTGAGTGGCTGTCCTACTAAGAATTACCTTGCACTTCCTGATTTTTCATGGTCTACATGAGCTATTCAATTGTTTGGAGGTGTGCGGAGGCACGTCTATCAAATGGACATTGAGTACGAGGTAAATTCCTTTGGCTTATATGGGTATGTTGACACCCTTAGTATCATTCGTATTGCTGGCCAGAGTCATAAAAGCTATACTGGGAGACCTTGTGTATTGACTTATTCGCATGTGAGAGTTCATCACATCTCTTTGCTGGTCTTCCTTCATGGATGGTTGTTTCACAGTGATATGGGTGATATAGGTTCTTTTTGGGCTTTGAACATCCATGGAGCACTTGATGAGTTTGTTTGTGACATGTCTCACCTAGTGTATGACTCCTTAGTGTTTTAAAGTGATTTATAACACTTACATAAAGTGACTTTATGAAGTCACAAATATTTGCCTAAATAGGACACCTACATGGAGAATGAATAAATAAAATAAAATGCAACTTATTAAATTATTAAAGTTGCCAAATGAAACCCTAAATTGAGTGCCCTAGTTGAGAAGGAAACAAAAAGAGAAAAATGAACTCATTTGGGATGAATAAATTATTTTGGAGAATTCATCTTTGGCACTCTAGAGCTCTCAGAGCTAGGGTTTGGAGGAATTGTTTGTGAAGACAAAATCCTTCACAGATTTGAATGTTTGCAGGTGTGGAAGATCACCCAAGGGCATAATATACAATCAATTTTCACATAGGGGTTGCATTGGGCTTCATATCAATTAATTATTTTTGCAGGGTATTTTACAAGTTATAGGAGTGAACACGGTAATCATTTTCAGATTTGCTTGGAGGGCAGATTTGATAGGGTTTATATGCTGATTTATTAATTTGGGGCATAAATCGAAGGCAACGCCATTCTCTACTTCAGCCGTACCATTCCCAGGTTGGCCATACCATTCTTGCTTGCCAGAATAATTTGTTTCAAGGAGGTGACGCAGGGTTCCCAAAGCATTTTCAGATCAGATTGCTAATATTGAATCAGACTGTATAGATCTATCAGAATAATCCTGATCATCAGCAAATTCATCGTTCCCCCAGCTAAGCATTTGGGTTTTGGGTTGGTTGGCAACCCTAGGCATTGAAAAATCAGGGTTCTGATTGCATCATCAGATTTATGATATATTGATTGGCTGCTGTTAAGAACAATATCAGACTTGCTGCTATTGTATGCTGATGTCATCATTGCCTGGCATGAGGCATTGGGAATAGGGTATGTACCTGATTACATTTATTGCAATAAAAACCTTAACTTTGTTAAATTTTTATTGGTTTGCAATTCAAAGTTGTTTCCTATTATTCTTTCTTGCGTTTATTTTCAATATCTGTAAAAACCACAAAAAAAAAAAAAAAAACTAGAAAAACACAAAAAACAGAAAAATCAGAAAAAACAGAAAAATCAGAATTTGCATTTTCAGAACAATGGGGGGATATTACATAAGCAGTAGACAAAGTCATGACTTAGTGAATAAACATGGTTGAACTTTATCCTTATGAAACTTTTGTGTTGTGCTAAGATTGTAAATTGAAGCCTATTGTTTTCTCTTAAAGTTGTGGTCAAGTCTTATACAGTCTATCTCGTCATGTTGTCTTTTTATGATGTTCTAATGTTTGCACGATTATGGAAAAAGGTTCTTGAAGATATTCATCTTGATGGAAGAAAGGATGTTTCTAAGTTTGGAAATTGGTTAAGGTCATTAAGACATGTGCATCCTCTAGGTGTAGGTGCACACTCATGAGGAGAAGCTTCACATTCGGGAATTAAGGACGTATTTCACCCAATGACTATTAAATATATTTTAAATGTCATGCAAGCATGTGCTTGGAGATAAAAAGCATGCCATATAAAGACATCCATTTTCTCACTTAGATCAAATCTTCTTTATCCATTGTTTCAATGATCAATAGTGCACACCATAGTAAAAGGGAAAGTATTTTTAAATATTCAAGTCCACCTAGAAGATCAGATGCACACTGATATAAAGGAGGCAAGATTTGAAAATTTAAAAACTATTGTATTGGAACTTGCCTTGTCTTTGGTATGTGTCTCATAAAGAGTCTGCTGCCTTATGAAAATTGGCTTCAGAGTAATGAAGCATGCTTGAGACAAAAAATGTGCCAATACAAATGATTGTCAAAACCACAGTACTTAGACACATGAGGAAGAAGTGTGTATTCACATGTGGAAAAGAGTTCAGGCATGCTTCAATAAGAGTTGCACAAATTACAAACTTTCAAGTCTGGTGTATCAACGTGCTTTTGGGTTTAGGTGCATGCCATACAGAGCGTTGAAAACAACCTACAATTGTAAGTACATTTAGTCTAATGTTTAGGCACACCAAGGTAAAGAGATATTGTCATTGTCTGTATACTTGAGCACTGCTCCAGGGAAAGTTCCTTTAGGGGTTATGAATGAATCTATGCACTTTATTATTATAATATTATCATTAGAAAGGGACATTCTCAGTAAAAATAATACACATGCATCAAATATATTTATCCACAAGGTAGCATACATCCAAAGAGTTATAATCAATTATAGATCAAGTAAGATGAGTAATATATATCTATCCTAACTCTTCTGCTTAAAATACCATAAGATGTTCTTTCTGAAGGTAAAGTGATCCATTGATTTGGCTGAAATGTGCTGTAACTTACTTCGTAGACAAGTCACTCCTCTAAAATGTAGAGGTTTATTAAAAAACACAAAATCTAGTTATACCTCAAAGCAGCAGAAAATGGTTCCCAAACCAAGTTACCACTATTGTGAGACAACTTGCTAGAGTTTGCGTCTTTCCAGACCTGAAATTTCTCTTCAGTTTTCATGTCAATTTCACTTTTTCTTTTTTCAAATTTTCTTCAATCATATGCATTTTTACCTTTCTAGAGGTTTGGATTACCCTCTATTGTTTCATTGGAGGCAACCTCCTCTTTAAGGTTTTTATATTTCTCAGTGGTGGATTGACTTAGTGGCCAATTGTTGGCTATGAAGCTGTATCAAGTGATTCTCTCTCCCCGATACCACGGAATTAAGCATTTTTTGAAACTATGGTTACTAAGGTCCTCCCTTGCCCCTTGCCTCCATAGTTTAAATGGTTAACAATAATAGAAGTGGTGATACATAAGCTATTTAACGCAAAGAATTGCCCCAATTTTTTTGGCATATAGAAACATTTGGTTGGCAAAAAACCTGCACAAATATTCTAGCTATAGCAAAATAATTGTGACTTTCAAATAAAGGCAAGAAAACATTTCTATGTAGTGTAGACATTTCCTCATGCAAAAAAGGAGAAGAAAAGGAAATATGATGTTTCCTAACCTGTCAAATCTTTTCCTAAGTTGTTTCTGTATGCAAGAGACATTTTATAGGAATGATTAAAGTTTTGGATCTAAAGAAATGTTTTCAGATGTTAAACATGGGTATGAAAAACATTTTCAACGTTCTGTAAAATGCTATGTTTCATGCAGATGCATCCCCATTCCTTGATCCCCAATATCTATGGTTTTTGATGAACTTCTAGGTGTGTCTTTCTCAAATTCTGCTTTACCTTATTACCTGCAAAAAGAGCATAGGTCAAATATGTATTATCGCCTGGTAACAGCTTTGAAAATTTGGCGATTCTGCTATACTCGTACAAGTAATGAATTCTATCAATCACCCATGCTTCTGTTAACAAAGTAGAAACATTAATTGGTTGTATAGCTAAGTTGCTGATTCGGGTTCGGGGACGGATTCGGGCTCGCGAATCCGGTTCGTGGATTCGTGAAAATTTTTTTTTGCCGTTTGGGTTCGTAGGGATTCGTGAGTGTATATATATATATATATATAAAATAAGAGAA
>MU227420.1:301777-337698 GCA_018584345.1 Thuja plicata
GAATCCAAAAGATGTAAATATGAAAAGACATGACTCATCATATTGATGAGTCATGACTGTTCATACTAACATATTGTATAGTATATGATTATCGTTATTATGCACATAGTAATCCGCATATTATAAATTGCATAGTCAACGCATATAATGAAAGGCCGTTTAATATTATCGGGCAGTCACGATACTATCGTGACTGTCATATACTAACAGTCACGATAGTATCGTGACTGTTCGTATATAACAGTCACAATACTTGTGCATGCTGATAATCGTATTCGACTATTAAGTCGATTAAGTTGATTCAATAATATATCATTACTTTATTTATTTTATATTATATATATATGTGGTTTCACTCATGACCATACTAATATATATTATATCTTTAATTTAATATATATTCAATTATTATATTATATATATATATATTATGATTGTCTCGTCGTTTATTAAACACGAACGAACAATACTTTAACACATTTGTCTCTTCTTCTTCCATCTGCTCCTCCGTCAACAAGAAAGATGGTCTTGCCGGTCTAGAGTTTGGTACCCTAGGAGGGCGAGTATTATTATTTGCAGAGTGATTGGAACTAGTATCTCTTCCATTGTTACTCATGTTTTGAATGGCTTGAAGGAGCAGTTGATTAGCTCTTTCGTTCCTCTCATTTTTCTCCATGAGGGCTTGAGTGGTTTGGGCTGTGGGTTCCATGAAGGCCCTCAATTCATTACTCATTTGGTCACTCATGGTAGTAGTAAGCCTTCATTTTGTTGAATTTACAATGCTCGATTAACCACAGGCAATGCCATTGCCCTCCCAACCGTAGACGGACATCTATTGTCTCCCCCGAGCATCCGATCTATATTAATCTACATAATATTCTTCACTTGTATATCTATCTGAATGAGATCACATATCTCATTATATATATGCAAGAGGTGCCCTTTCACCAAGGGACACCACTCATATTAATATAATTGTATATTAAATAATTATATTAATATAATATCAATAATTATATTTATCAATATAATAATATTATCACAATTATTATATTATTAATAAAATAATTATTATATATACAACATAATAATTATATAATATAATTATATTATCACATAATAATATAATTATATCATCTCATAATAATAATATAAGTATAATCACAACCTTTGTGATATTCTATGTTGGCCTGTGGATTCTGACCACAGCTAAAATCAACACTCCCTCTTAGCTAGGGAGGACTTCATATTAGGTTGAATCATAATGACCGCATCATTATGGTTCACCATAAACATCACAATGAATTTTATGTTCGCGGATATCACCTTAAGTGATATTGAACATTAGATATCTATCTTTATGGTATGTTCTTCGGATATCACCTCATGTGATATTGAACATTATGTTCTCGGATATCACCTTAAGTGATATTGAACATTAGATATCTATCATTATGGTATGTTCCTCGGATATCACATTTTGTAATATTGAACATTTTATATCTATCATTATGGCATGTTCTTTGGATATCACCTTATGTGATATTGAACAATAGATATTTACCATTATGTTAAGTTCCTCGGTTACCACCTCAAGTGATATTGAACAATAAATATCTACCATTATGTTATGGTCCTTGGATACCACCTCAAGTGATATTGAACATTTATGTCATGTTCTTCGGATACGACCTCATGTGATATTGAAATCTAACATATTGGATTTCAATAAATTTTCATTGTGAGATCGTCATCTCACAATGAGGATTACATAGTCTTATCATCGTGAGATCGTCACCTCACAAAGATTTTCATGTTACAAGTACAAGGAAATCACCACAAACTCTCTCACGTGGTGTTGTCATGGCGTTACACACATGACATCCACCATGAACCATATCAGAGGGTGGATCCACCATGGCTACTCCTAGAGGGTGGAACAAGGGCTTTCACCTCAAACTTCTCTCACAGAGAAGAATGCATTACAAGGGCTAATATCTCAAATTTTTCCGTCTTAGAGAAAAATGCATTAAGTAGGCTCTCTCTGAAACATATATCATCCTTCTAACCTCCTCATCTAAGGTTGCTTCTTGATGAAATGTCAGACTCCCTCTGAATCTGATATCAACCCTCTGACCTCCTCTTCCAAGGTTGCCTGTGATGGATTGTAGACTCCCTCTGAATGTTAATTCTTCCTCTTTGAAGAAACTGATCTAGATATGTGCCACCAACTCAACCTCATGACAACAAGTCGTGTCTTCATTCTTTAGCTTGCATGACTTTCACACAGGATGCATCAAGCTCTTCTCTTGAATGCTCTTCAATTCAACAAGTATCCATCTATCTAGAAATATCATGACCTCGGTGTTAGTATAAAGGCCTTCCAGCCTACACACATGGAACTCCATCCCATAAATCACACTCCTTTGACCGCTACAATTTCCTGTTCACTAGAGAAACTATCTCGACATGGTCTACTCCCTCTGAACCAATATGACCAAGAACCTCAGAAGTCAATTGAAGTAGATCCTCTAGCTGCTCCCTCTGTCACGGAGGCATATCCTGCTCACATAATAGAATTCTCCAATGCTATTATCTCCTTTTAAAATCACACCGGGATACTTGTGGTAGAAGAATAATCTGATGGTGTTATTCCCGTGTAGTTACTCAAAAGTATTGTCAATACTAATGCAACCCGACACTCTTACAAATGTGTGAAAACATCATGATATCTTGAGCATTTTGAATCATGCAGGGCAAGGACGCAACTCAAATAATCCCGGAAACGCTGTTCTTGTGCAGGCCAAATGTATATCATTTGTCTCCCAATTTAAACATTTCCTGCGACAGACCTCAGTACTTGAGTTCTCTAGCGGCTATTCCAGCCTTCTATTTGTGATGGTCGCATCAAGAGCTTCTGTGCGGATAGCAACTTCAATGGAATGTCTTTGCCCAATAGAAATTTGACCTTTACTTGCATCTAGTGCCGGGGTGTGCCTCTCCACTTACGATTATCAATAGATTAATATCCAATGCTGGAATTTGCTGAGTGGAATTTGCTGATATTAATGTGCATCTTACAGTGTTGAAAGTACCCAATGAACACAAACTGTTGTGAATGCTTGTAATCACCAGTGTTGAACTACCTTATAATACAAATGCCAAGATCATCTAGCACTCAACAATGAATAGTAATCTTTAGATGTTCAAAATATTGTATTCGAATGCCTCCTTATGTTTGAGATGACAGATGAAGAATTTGGATAGAATCATCAATTAGTACGATCTCCTCAAGTCCCCGTAGATATTATATCCAAGACGATTATTATTATATATGCTTCCTTGTCAAATATGTTTGTTGAAATACGAGTATTGCTTTTATAGGGATATAAGACGCCAAACAGAGGAACAATTCCACAGATGTATTATGTACGATTCACACCTTGAGTCAGCTCGATGACTCCCCGTTGGGTATTTTTATGCTTCTTTGATTGACTAGTTTCAATGCTAGGCTTGTCGTATTGTGCGAAATTAACCAATTCCAATCAGGTGATGTCGTCTTCTCCCAAATACTGGCTTGGCAAATATATTGTTGCTATTGTAGAGCAATCGATCTAGATATTCTATCTCACACATAGTAGAGGAGTCTTGCAGTGGTGTGCCTGTGTTCTGAAAGCTACAGTGGTAACAAATACAATTCTTCCATTCGCACCAAACATTTAATCTAAATTGGCGTGCCTATAGTTTCTAGCAGCGCCCAATATTCTCACGACAATATATATTTTGTCGCGATGACTCTTAAAGAAGTGAGATTGCAAGGACTGAAGTTGAGCTGCCTCTGTGACTTCTTTTTCTCTATTCCTCGACGACTTTTGAGGTCTCTCATGCATTTTGACATCTCCCATGGACAACTCAAGGCATGTTATGTGTGTTGGGGGTCGATGCTCCTATTCTGTGTTCACTATGATATTCCTTCTCGCGTGAATGTCTTTCACTTGCTGCGGAAGGTAAGAATTGTTCTTCGTTGTCTGCCGCGATCAAAGCTTGGTTCCACCAAGGTGTCATTGAGCTTTTTTTTAATCTACTCAAATAAATTTTGCTGCTCTTTGATTATTACACTCGGGACTATAATTCAATCACCCTTCTTGTCTTCATAGAGTGGTCTGTATGATCTTCATTGATTATGCAATTATATCGCAATCTTACCAGTATAATTGTAAGCCCTAGTTAATTATTATGCAGCCAACTAGAGGTATCGAGCTTGGTGTTCTAGTTCTTCACTGTTATTACTGGATTTGAATTCAAGTCACAAGCTCACCGACAATAGATGGGGAGATATTCGAGCACTAATAGACTCAACATTTATGTGGACAATACGGATACGTGTCCCAGCTCAGACCACAGTCTTCCCCAGCACGACATCTCAATGCTCCATTCTAAGTTGTATTCAATGCGGATACTCCAACACAGATACAACTCTCCCAAGTGTGGCCCAAGCACTGAGATCTCCACCAGTAACACGCTTTCAAGCACTGAGATCTCCACCAGTAACACGCTTTCAAGCGTGCTTAGCTCTATGATCTTCCAGCTCAGATCTCATTGAACCATGATCCAACACTCACTGCACCATAGTCTAGGTTCTTCCACTACAGATCGAATCCTGTGTTTGAATGGATGGTTTATCATGCCTCGCGCTTCAGGGAAGCATCAGAGGTTCTCATTAACACCTTTGCTGATCTTTAAAGAGGAAGTATATTGATGTCGATAGAGAGATACTTAAATTGTTGAACATTAATATTGTCCGACTTTGATGAAAAATTGAGATCTTCCTTCCAGGCTTTGCTCTGATACCATGTTGAATTTACAATGCTCGATTAACCACAGGCAATGCCATTGCCCTCCCAACCATAGACAGACAACTATCGTCTCCCCCGAGCATCCGATCTATATTAATCTACATAATATTCTTCACTTGTATATCTATCTGAATGAGATCACATATCTCATTATATATATGCAAGAGGTGCCCTTTCAACAAGGGACACCGCTCTTATATATTAATATATTATAATATTAATATAATATCAATATATTATCAATATAATACTATTATCACAATTATTATATTATTAATATAATAATATTATCACAATTATTATATTATTAATATAATTATTATCTATACAACATAATAATTATATAATATAATTATATTATCACTTAATAATATAATTATATCATCTCATAATAATAATATAAATATAATCACAACCTTTGTGATATCTATGTTGGCCTTGGATTCCGACCACAGCTACAATAAAATCAACACTTTTCTCTCTCTAATGGTCTTAGAGCCCTTTGACTAGTTTGCATCAACTACCTCTCACAAGATGACAAGAAAGATGCTCTGTTACCACTTGTAATGACCCCGATTGGGACTTTACTCAATTTGCCCTAAAATTCCCAGCTATGACTTGGGTTGTTCTTGGAAATGAAAATTTATGTAATGTTCCCACTTAGGGTCTTACTCAATTTACTCTAAAATTTCCAATTAGGGTTTGGATTTGAATATCCCCTTTGAAACTTCGTAATGAATATTATTGTAATGAATTGATTATCATTATTTTGATTTCCTCAAATGGATATGTATACTTCAGGTCTTAGACATATAGTCTCTGTTCTTGTCTTTATGAAGTAGAGAAGTTGGTCAAAACTTAATATCCCTTAGGTGATCTCTCAATGCTTATGCTGGTGAAACGAGATTAATCCAACTATGTAGTGATCACTTGTCTTATGCTGTTCTAACTAATAGATGACAGGAACAAAAATCTTACTGATCTCAATAGAAGTCACTTGGGAGATTACTCAAATACAAAACTCTATATTGATTTGAAGATTATGTGGTGATTGCTTTTTCTGATCCCTAACGTTAACATTAAATGAAGTTATTTGTTGCCTTCTCTTTTCATATCTTTGTTTGTATCTATCCCTTGATTTATAAAACACCAGCTGGATGGTTTTGGCCCAGCTCTCTGATTGATGCGAATCTCGAACTCTTACTTTTATGCTCTAAACAATGTAAGATAGTTATCCAGTGAAGCTCCCTGCTGACTGGATTCCTTTTAGCTGACTTTCTATCTCCGTTTTTGTTGACTGTATATCTTTGCTAATCGTATAGTGAATTTGTTGACTGTGTAATATCTCCCAATGCTTGGTCTTGTTGTTTGTGTAATGAGCTTGCCTGGTTCTGTGCCAAATTTTACTTGCAAAAGTTTTATTTGTTTTGAAATTGCAATGTTTATGAATTAATTTCAAATAATTTGCCAGATAATAACAATAACATTACAATTATCCCTTAACAACTCTATTCCAATTAAATACAAATAATCATTCATGAACTACTTCAAGGCATGCTATCTGATATAAATTCAAATTCCCAATTACAACAAACAACACCATCTCTCAACAATCTGATTTAAAAACTGAAATAAATAATACATTCCCATGCACTGAAATTGATCATAGTTTGAACCTGTCATCTCCACCCTGTTGCAAAATACTGGCCGTAGCTGGTAATGGTAATTGTGGCGGCTATTAGAACAGTGGTGGCTGCTAATAAATCAAGGCGGCTGATAGTAGAGAGCCCACGTCCAACAAACTATATCAATCACGTAGCAAATGTGATCAGCATATACCATAACTGATTTGCTTCTCTCCTATGGCATCAAACCTCAACCACATGTAATCCACAATGCTGATATCTAGATTTCTCACAATTTGCTGGAATTGAATACCAGTCCAAAGTGATAGGAAAACCGACATGAATTTACAATTCATTCAACAAATTTCTCCAAACCCTTGTCTCCACAATTCAAACCAAAACATGAATAATGAATAGGATAATGAATAATGAATTCGATTTGTTCTCCATGTCTTTTATAATTTCTCCACAAGAAATCGAACCCTAGCTTCTTATTCACACATTTCACTTACATAAAGACTATGCTTTATGTGCACATTTGAAATATAATAAACTATTATATTTCTTTCCACTTTAATGATGAAAAAAGACCCTTTCATTAAAATAACAATAATCTGACACATAAGGTCCCTGTTTTATGAGCTCAGGATTTAAAACTTCTCAACCCGGTTCCAACGAGCTATAACACTAAGATGCCAAAAATACAATCCCAATAAAAATAGCAACCTTAGCTGATTTAATTAAATAATAATCATAATTCACTCGTCTTGCGAAAACAACTGAGGAAGCATCAAAATCAAAATCTGACAGCACATGAGTGATCCTAATGATGAAATATGATGAATGAACTTGACGGGGTGACTTACTAAAAATAGATGCTCCTTCCAAGAATCTTGGAACCCAAACTGGAAGTCGAAAATAAAATCTGAGAGCATCATATAACTCCTCTAAATCATCTGAGCTTTGTGGAACCACCTGTTGACTTACTATGAATAGTAAGTCGCTCAAAACGGGGCCACAACCCATAACAGGGTCCTCTAATCACCAGTATTAGCCTACAAGGACCCAATGATAGGCTAAATCCACTAACTCCAATGCTCGCTCAAAATGGGGACATTACAGTTTGTATGTTTGATGTTGATCTCTATGTATGAATTTTGCTGACTGGCTTCTGTCTTTCTACCGGTGATGAGTAAGAAGTATGTTGTTCATTGGTTTGTCAATTATATCGTTGCTCTTTAGTGTTTTCCCCACTTAAATTCCCTGAATTTGCCCACACATATGCAGGAGTAAGCCTTAATGAGTATCGCTTCCCCTATTACTACACTTAATGTTTGGTGTGGAACTCTTCTACATGATTTGCTATCTGTATGAATTTGGTGCTGATTGGATAACAGGTGCCAATAGATCAACCATGGCCCTCTCTCTTTGTCGTTTCATTCCCCTTTATACCTATGTTGGGGAGGGGAAGCGACCTTTCTCTCAAAGGTCAAGACTATGTATCCAAAGCCCCGCATTTAGGCTTTTCTCAATTTCGACATGTTTGATTATATTATTTATATTTAATATTTGATATATACTACAATATATATTTTTATTGATATATATTATATTTCAGGTTTATATTATATTAATATTTAATTTAGATGTATAATAGTATATCAAATAAATAAATATGCATATTAAATATGTAATATAAATAATGTTTACATTTATATTTATTTTTATGTATTAAAATATTATTATTTGTTTATAATATAATATAATTACATTATTTATTCTTATATTTTTAATATTATTTTTTATTTATTATATTTTAATTTTATTATTTGTTTATTATTAAATCTTATTTTCAAAAGGGGATGATGTAACTAGGATTTCAAACGGGGGATATGACAATTATTTTCAGAGGTTAGCCTATCATCAGTGGTCTTCATGGGCTAATGTGGTGTTTAGGGGGCCCTTTGAGGGTGATTTAGGGTTATTTGGCTGACCCTTTGGGAGTCTATTTCAGTACTCTCCATCTCAGTGCATTAGTTTATTTAATGATTTAATTTAATTAATTAAATTCTAATCTAGCATTGACTTGAATATAATTAATTAAATTAAATATCTTTATGATTAAAGGGGACATAAGGGGTCAAGTGTGCATTTAATATATTAATTTCATAAACTATTTAATTATTATGCCAAATGGGGTGCCAACATATGGAGGTATAGGGATATTAAAGTGACTTTATATTAATGAAGAAATTATATGAGGGGATCACTTTATTATTATTTCTCATATGCAAGTTAAATAATATATTAAAAGAGAAATTTAAATAGGGCTTCTGGAAACTTCATGAGAGGATTATAAAAAGAGATTTGAGGAAGTCATTTGATATACTTGGTTTATTTTATTTTTCTCTCTAAGAAGTTTGGGAGCTTGGCTTTCAATACAGGAAATCTGAGGACGAAACCCTTGGAGTTTCTCAGTGATTTGGATGGAAAACCAAATCCATCTTAGGTGTGGATTCATCCAGAATTCACCATTGTCCTCATTATTAGATTTTTGGAGGTTTCAAGTGGAAATCTCTTTGGAGAGTTTGACGGGAATTAAAGATAATTACAGTTTTGATCATGGCATAGGTATAGCATTCATTTGGCATTAGTTTCATGTTGTTTTGATAGGGGTTATGGACTGAAATAAATTAATAATTTTATGTTGCTAGAGCTTGGGTTTCAAAACCCCATCTTAGTGATTGTTGCAATTTTGATGAAGGATTTGGCACATTTTGGTAGTGTTTGGCATTGTTCAGCTAGGGTTTCGATGTCAACATTATATATTAGAAATTCAAGAGTCATTTGCTGCCTATACTAGTCAGCCACTTCATATTTGTTCATCATTTAAGGTAGTCATGCTTTCCACTTGGTAATGGGATTCTATTTATGCATCTGGGTATGTGTGTAATCATTTTGATTAATCATAACCCTCATATTTGAAGGAACTTGTTTGCTATTGTAGTAATATCAGACCCACATCTCATATTATTGTATTTTCCATTGTTATTCAAGGAGAAATCATAAATTTATGGTGTGTTGATTATTTGTTTCCCATGTTATTGTTTATCATATATATATGTTTATTTATCATTTGGCATTGAAAACAAATATCAAACAAATTTAGAACTCATCAATCAAATTTCAGAGAGTTAGCTGAAAATTCAGGTCAGATTTAGTAGGGGTTCTTACATTTTACAGTATATCTATTGAACTATGAATCATATTCTAAATTTGCATTTAATGTAGTGTCACTTGTTAACTCTACCCTCAAAACACTGATTTCAACCCTTAGGAATTTTGTCAAACACTTGCCAAACGAAACCTGAAACTTGCTGATTGGTGATTCTTCTGGTATTTTCAATGAAAATAATAATATGCATTCAATGGACTCAAATAAACGTATGCAAATGCCTGAATTGAGTTAAGGATGTAATACAAGGTATATATATATATATATATAATGCAATAAGATCACTGTTGTGTACCAACTATATATATATATAATGCAATAAGATCACTGTTGTGTACCAACAAACAAAGGACATTAATGCAAATACTTGGCAAGCAACCTACCTATTTAATTGAACACCTACAACAAGGAGGTATTTTAACAAACAAATCATATGCAGATCCAAACTCTTATATTGCAGCTTTTTAGACTGATTACAATGATTGAAAAATGCATAGGCATTATTACAAATAGTTGGCATGCAATACTTTCATACCCGGATTTCAATGTCAATGACTCCAGGTCTGAAAACTGCCATGACAACAAATTCTGGAAGTGCAAACTAGTAAGCAAAGTCCCAAATAAATATTCTCCAATAAGTATGCCTTTTGCACTTGACAAACTTTAGTCGTTGCTTGATATAAACCCCACGTGTCAAGAGGAAGGTACTGTAGCATCACTGTTCATGGATACTGTAGCGTCACTGTTCATGGGTACTATAGCAACACCCCAAACCCTTGGATATTCTTCACAAATATGCTCTATTTTGACTCTTGAATGAAGCCAAACTCACAGGCAAACCTTCAGGAGATATTTCACACCTTCAGATTGCAAAGACACTGAAGAATGATTGTCCTCCAATGCCAAATAGCCTAGGAAACATAGAAACCCTTGGTTTCTCTCCTCCAAATGCCAAGAAGTCATGAAGATAAAGTTATCAAATGCTCAGAAGGATGATTCGATTCTTCCTTTGACTGCTTATATATTTCCCTCAAAGAGGTTGATCCCCAAAAACCACATTTAATATGCATTTTAAAATGTTAATAAGTTTGCACTTTAATGTATAATAGTTATTTCCTTGGTATGGGCACTCAAAGAATTAAATAAGATGCCCTCCTTTTAATGATAAATTGACCCTTGAGTTATAAAGTGCAAATATAACGTTAAAATATAACTTTATAATAATAATTATTATTAAAGTCACCTTTAATAATAATTAACTGTTATAAGTTATAACTTATGCAATTCCATATTTAACCAAGTCAACTGAACACCAGGATCAACATTGCCAATCATAACCCGTTCAAGTGCCCTGCTATAATTAGTAATCCTGACATTTCCTGAAATAGTCACTTACTATAAATAGTAAGTGTGTCAAACTGAACCAAACGAAGAGCAATCTTGGACACTTTTGACCTCTGGAATGGGACTAAGCCTCCTACACTGCCAACTGGGACCCTCTAACCATCATTAATAGCTTACGAGGGCCAATAATAGGCTAATCCAATCATAAACCATAACATCCCAAAAAGGGGACATTACATTTAGTAGTTCATTTTTGTACAATATCAAGAGAGGAAGGTAAAGGGAAATTTTTTTGTCCAACTTTATCTAGACTCTAAGAAGATGGAGAAGGTGTGCCATCTGTCTTAGTAAACATAATATTAGATAAATTTAACAAAGATTGTATTCACAGGATATCTACTATTCAACAATCCAATCATATTGACTTGCAGACATGCACATAAAGTGTGCTGGTTCATTAATTCTTGCTGGAACATTAATCCAACAAAATTTTCAGTCAAACCAGAGAGAAGTTATGCAATGATACTCTTGCCATTGAAATATTGACTGAATGGTCGTGACATGAGAAGAATTTAAAGATCAAAATCTGTTGGTTACTTTTACTTTTGAAAACCAAATCGTGTTATTTTCAAGGTTCACTTAATCTCCATCCATTAATTAGTGTAACCTAAAATTTTCATTTTCCGTTATGGCTTTCAACTTTTCCATGATTAAGTTGTATTTAATCAAGCAGATATCTTGCTCTTTTATTCAATTAGAGATGAGAGGAGAAACAGATTAGATGTGTATCGGAGTGGAGGAAGAGGAATATTTTTATGCTTGATATTCTATTTTTCTGAGAATAGATTGATTTGATGACATTTGTTGCAGGGTGGTGCAGGTACGTGGAGTGATGGCAAGTTGACAACTAAAATTGGGAAGAATAGTGATAATGTGCAAATTGTGAGAACTATGTCTCAATTCGTTTTTGTTATCCTTATCAATTGTAATTATTTGGATGAAATATTTTTCTATTGCACAGTTATTGATTGAATGGAATAAAGTCATATTTTAAAAAGTGAGCTACGTTCATAGTGTTAGACTTGGACAAAGCAAATTGTTTTTTGATTTGAACTCAGATTTGGTTGAAAAACTTGCCAATTGTTTTCAACTAAAATAAAAATACATTAATATGAAAAAAATAGTTTTTTGTTGTAGAAATGATTTTTTCAGTCAATGAAGACGGTTAGTATTCTTTTGGAAAAAAGTGAGTCTTTATCTCCATCAACATTTCGGATCACGCTTACTGATCCATCGCTAGGATGGGCAATATGAGGAAGAACAATAAAATGGATTGCAGATCAGTCTATTTAAATTCATGCGAGGGCAAAGGATGGAGAAAAGTGTGGAGCATGAGAAAAAATAGAAGGAAATAATAAAAAAGAAGAAACATTTTCCTTGTGATTTTCTTTTGAAAGAGGATAATGGTATTAAAACATAGATCATGCACTATAATTTACTAAAATGATGGACTCACATAGTATTGCTAGTATGTGATTTATTATGAATAATAAGAATATAATCTGAAAATAATTATATTATTATTAAGAAAATCAATAATATTACTAGCATGATAAACACTACAAAGAGATCTATAGAGAAAAATAAAAGTTTAAAAGATAATGTTGAAACAATATGTTATTAAAGAAATCAATAGAAACTAAACAAAATGATATTGTAAAAACAGGTACTATTATGTGTGTGTCAGTATATTAATTTACATTATTTTTGTTATATTATTAATATATTATGTCAATCTTAAGTAGTTTATTAATTTTGTATTATTAATTAATGCTCCATTAATAATAATGTAATAAAAATAGTGTAACAATGTGGTAATAGTATGAAACTAACAAATGATTTTAATGATATAATATTATATTAGTAATAATGTAATGCAATAATTTAAGAAAATTAATACAGTGATATAATAATAGTATAATACTTGTAACTATTAATTAAAATCAGCCATTTTTTGATTGCTTTTCCCTAACATTTTGCCCTAATACTTGTTTCTATGTAGGTTCAGTTTGTTGGGAGTGTTGTGGTGCATTGCATTCTTTCTTTGTTCAGCTTTCGTTTCTCTATGTTCTGGTTCTTTGCTTCATTGTTCTTCTAGTGTGGGTAATCATTTTTTTATGATGGCTATGGATGCACTTGATGAGCTACACAAGCTGCTTGCTTTCTTTTCTAGCAATAAGATCATGGTCACCTTCAATATCTTGCATGAATGTAATGCCATTTTTTACAATTTTAGGAAATACTTGATTTTTTGTTTTCTCATTACTTACAACTAAAAATAAACATACAACTAAATCCTAGCCTAATGCTGACGGGCATGATAGTATTTCAGAAGTAATGAACTGACACAATTAAGATAATTTTATTAATCCTTAAAATTAGGTATATTCACTAATGAAGAACTATCAAACAATGCTTGATCAAAGTGATTATAATAGAATATCCAATCATATTAATGCAAACACAACAAACGTTCACAATCACACACTTAGTAGAAGTCATAGATGATGTCAACGATTACTTACAAGCTACGTTTCCCAACGATGCATCCTTAGGGTTTATTCCATTGTACCCATTTTAGGGACATGGAGATAACTCGGGATGTCCCATAGCTATCCCCATTTAATGTTTGTATGGGTCGTATAAGGCCAAATATGAACCCATGTGGCACATTATGGATTGGAGGTGGAACTGTATGATCCCAACCAATAATCTTAGCTCCAACCATAGATGGCAAACTTGCAAAGTACTTGGCGAGTTGCAAAACTCGCCGAGTTTTTGGGCTCTGCGAGTTTTTCCCACTTTACTTGCCATAAAAACTCGCCAAAAAGTCGAGCAGTGTCAACTTGCAGCATTTAAAGCAAAAAAAACAGCCCACGGTCATTTTTATTTGTCATTTGTTTACTTCTATTTTGCTGAGGGGGAAAAATACTCTTCCACACCCTTGCTAACTGATTTCCATCAATTTGAAGCGGATTTGAGGCAGATTTGAAGTGGATTTGAGGTGGATTTAAAGCAGAAAAATCTCTTCCAAACCCTTGCTAACTAGAACCATGCCCATCTAGATATATAGGCACCCGTCCTAAAGGTGCACACTTCTAGGACTAAACCCTCTAGTTCTACCTCTCCCTTAGTTTTTTACTAGAGCTGGGAAGAGGAAGATGTAGTCGTAATGATGTATTTACTTTTAGTTTTACAAATGTATTTACTTTTTTGCTTCCAGGCTTCCAGCCATCAACATTCCTCATGAGAATGTGATTTTGTACCCACTTTGCATTTAAATATATGTAAACTCAGCTTGTTTCTTTTGTGTTCTCATTTATTGACTCATTGGATGCATCTTCTCATTGAAGTTTGCAAAAAAATGATTTTCTAATTAAATTTAAGCAATTTTTTAAGTTCCCGAGTTTTATGCCGAGTACTGGCCGAGTTTTTCCCGAGTTTTTTCTTTAGGCCTTGGCGAGTTTTCCATCTATGGTTCCAACCTTGCAATATTGCTGTTTTTACCTTGTGGGCATTTTGTCAAACAGTTTGCATACAAGATATTATCAAAAACTTCATATTACAATCACTCAGAACAGATCTAAAATTCTAGATCATTTATTCATCATAAACCCATCGCAACATTCATAGAATGACTGAAGAATTTTGTCAAACAGTTGGCAAACATTCAAGAGTGTTGGAAACAATAAAAAATGAATAATATAACCTGCTGTTCTAG
Source organism: Thuja plicata (assembly GCA_018584345.1). Classification (NCBI taxonomy): domain Eukaryota; kingdom Viridiplantae; phylum Streptophyta; class Pinopsida; order Cupressales; family Cupressaceae; genus Thuja; species Thuja plicata. Next base: position 316,619 of record MU227420.1, read on the forward strand.
AAATCAGAATCACAAATATGCAAATTGTTATTTCTCTAACCTTTGAATGATGCTGTTTACAATTGCACTAATTGATATCAAGGATGCTAGATTGACTCTAGATTGAAGAACACCTAGGAACATTAAAGAAAATAGTTGGCAACTATAATTTGGCATTCATTAACAAAGATTGCTGATAATAAATTTGATATCACATCACCAATAAGTCTACAGTAAAACTGAAACAAGGTCTGGCCTCAAGGGCTGCAGCTGCAATTATTGGTAAATAATGTTTAAATTTGTGCTACAAGAATTGTCAGGATTTACCTAGATTTGACTAGTGACAATTGGCGAGGCTGGGGGAATCGGCAGCCAAATACTCACTAGGTTCATTGTGTCTTGTAGATTGGTGAGACTCGCTGATTCTAGGTGAGTCTTGGACACACTTGGCCGTTGGTTGATTTAAAAAAAAAACTTTTCAATGCTTGTTTGGTTTATGACATGCCCATCTTGGATTTACAAAAAGAAAATGAAAATGATGTGCACTGTGAAGGTTTGTGTGGTTTTGAAGGTCTTCATTTGGGCTTGGTGGCACTTGCTAGACCCTTGCAAGGGGAATCAACCCTTGCCCTGCTGGGGGTGTTGCCCCTCAACCTCGCTGGGATGTTGCCCCTAAACCCCCATCAAACTATAAGTCTGATCAAGTAATAGCCCAATGATGAATCATGATCATAAAATCTTCAAAATACATAACCCCTGTTTCAAATATTTGCATCTTAACAGTCAAAAACGCAGTCAAGGATTATCTTGTTTCATCAATTGGACAACTTGTATAGTATATAAGAATTGCCATAGGCAAAGTTGGCATGCTACAATCCTTCTACTGTTGAATACAAGCTAAGTAATAGTAGGCAAAATATGCCATTTTCATTATGCAAAAATGTATCAATCATGCTTTGCACAAACAACTCTTAGAGCAATCCCATTTATTAGTATACTACCTAAGGTACAAGTACATCATAACCATTTATTTTTCTACTCAGCCATTCCTCTTTGTTAATGAGCTTACAACAAAACATGTAGTCTTGAAAGCTTCAAGAAAACTTTAATAATGAATCCCTTACTTGAATATACACACCAGTCACTAAGGAACAAACAAAAATCTTGGCTACATCATCATCCAAGACCTATCTTAAACACCAACACATGACTTGCCATGATGTGGGGATGAGTAGTGCAAGTTCCTTTGAGCCATAGCCTTATATTTTCAGTTTTGATATTTCTTTTGATGCCGTGAATTCTGTAATCCATGATACTTGCATACGTTTGATAGTATTTATAATCATAGATTTATATATTTATCATTGTTGTTTACTTCAGCTAAAAATCAAAATTCGTTTTTAAACTCACGTTATCAATGTATACTTGTGTTATGGTCAAAGTAGCTTTAATTTGTTTAGTTTATTGTGTATCTGAATTTTATTAATTAAAGGGTGATTGAAACAAGTTTTGAATCCTTAAAAATCTTTGTATGAGTAGGAGATATTTTCCACAGCAAGTCAAATTGTGATATTGCTATCAGGATTCATCTGTGTAGTTTTTTGAGTGAAACTCATTGACCCATATTTCATGAGTAGTGGTTCACACGAACCCATCTCCCATGAGAATGAATGGCACACTTAGCACTCATTGCATCTAGGTGATGCTCGCAGAGGTGAAGCACTAGGACTTCCCGGGAGGTCACCCATCCTAGTACTCATAGATTGACTTATCGCGATAAGTTCTGCACGGCGAGAAAACACGTTATTTTTGCGCTTAACTTATCGCAGATAAGTTTGGCAATAAGTTGCCAACTTATCACGATAAGTAACCAACTTATCGCACAGACTGTGTTTATACGTTTTTGCTAGGGTTTAAGTTCATTTTTTAGTTGCAAAACAGAGTTTGGAGAGGGAGAGAAAGGGTTTGGAGGAGGGAAAAAGGGATTTGTAGCATTATAGAGTGATTTGTTGTGGATTTGGAGCGGATTAACCTTGTCTTTGTGCGATATAACCTTCGTTTGTGCATAAGAAAAGCAGAGGCAACACCAACTGGTCCACTTAATTTAGATGACATAGATCCTTACTTTGATTGGACATCACAGGTGCAGACTCCATTGTTCACAGAGGATGAGATCTATGATTTGGAGTGGCAGGCTATGGAGGGTGGATTCGTAGTGGGATTGGATGACATTGAGGAGGATGAGGACAGTGACACTGAGGAGGATTTAGATGATGAGTCATTGCCACCATCAACACCATCTACATCCATGGTGGAGGTCCAGTCACGACCAGTTGTGCAGAGGGAGGAGGCACAACCACAGCGACATCATGATTAGACTTCTAGGGCTAGACTCCCTCCTACTCCAGTAGTTTTTAGAAGAGCTCATGGGAAGAGGAAGATGTAGAGTTAGACTATTTTGATATTGTACTTGACATTTGGTGAATGTTTTACAAAGACAATTTGCTATTTTAAGTTTTCTTTAGAGTTTAGAGTCTTTAGACTATCAGACTATGGTTACCAGCCATCAACATTCCACATGAGGATGCGATTTTGTACCCTATTTGCATTTATATATATCTAGATCAGCTTGTTTGGTTTGTTTACTCATTTACTGACTCACTAGATGCATCCGCTTATTGAATTTTGCAAAAAAAATGCATTTCTAACAGTTTTAAAGTTCCCGATATTTTCCCGATAAGTTTTCGACTTATCTCCGATATTTTCCGATTTTTTTTTTGCCCTTAGCAATAAGTTGCCGATACCGATATTTTGAACTATGCTAGTACTACTCTAGCTCGAGCACGCTTAACTACGGAGTTTCCTCCATGGTTAAACCCACTCTCCTAGATAAGCGCGCTCGAGCTGGAGTAGTACTGGGATGGGTGAGCTCCCGGGAAGTCTTGGTGCTTCACCTCTGTGAGCATCACCTAGATGTAATGAGTGCTAAGTGTTCCATTCATTCTCATGAGAGATGGGTTCGTGTGAACCACTACTCATGAAACATGGGTCAATGAGTTTGACTCAAAAAACTACACAGTTGAATCCTGATAGCAATATCGCAATCTTTGTATTTCATGGTTTTTCTGATTTGTTGGGTTTGGCATTGAGTTCAAGTTCGAGTAAAAAGTCAGCTTGCCGAGTCCTAGGCAAGTCCAAGTCTTGTAACATTGGTTGAAATGAATCTTCCAGCCAAAGTGAACTGGTGTGATGAAATTTCATCCTCAAAAATCTGTTCCAGCTTGTATGTCTTTGAAATTTGCTGCTAGAGACTCAATCCACTATATTCCATTTAATGGCTGATTACAAAATACAAACCCTTTCGAGGAAAGCGACCGACATTTTACATGCACACAATCTTCAAGTAATGGCAGTTAGCAAATTTAATACTCAAACCCTGCAACAATGGTGTCTAAGAGAAAATAAAATGACCTGCACAAATTAAAATACCTTCCTTACAAATTTATAATTTGACTGGAAATCTCCAAATGATATTTCAATCAATAGTCCAATGAACAAATCCAAATTGGAAGAAAATAGTGTATCTTTTTGACACAATCTCTTAAATCTGCATCAACTCGCACACCTATGAACTCTAAATGAATCCACCAAGGACTGTTTGGGTGGGTTTTCATTCACAAAGCCAATATCGCCTTAGGACTTTCATCTTAAGCTGAATAGCTGAACAATAGCACAAACTCTTAGAGGATTTCGCCAAAATGAATAGCCAAAGATTGAACCAAATGAGTCTCTTCAGCCTCTTTTTATAACCCTTTGTGATACTTTCTAGAGTTTATATTTTTAAAAGAGAGTACTTAGTAGGTGGGAAGTTTGTTGTCAAGATTTATTATAACAGTTTGAAGTACCTTCTGGAGTAGAAGGACCTTATTGAGAGGTAGTAGAAATGGGTTAGCAAAATCTAGGCTTATGATTTTCACATAGAGTAGGTTAAGGGTAAGAAGAACATTTTTGCTGATGCTCTTTCCAAGAAACCCACCGCCAACACAAACTCTCAAAGAGGGTTTCACCAAAATGAATAACTAAAGAATGAATCAATTGAATCTCTTCAACCTCTTTTTATAGCCCTTTCTAGAACTGTTTGGAATTTATATTTTTTAAAAGGCAATACTTGGTGGGAAGTTTGTGGTCAGGATTGATCATAATAGTTTGAAATAATATTTGGAGCAGGACCCTAACGAGAGGCAGCAAAAATGGGTTAGCAAAATCTAGGCATATGCTTTTGGCATAAAGTATATTAAGGGTAAGAAGAACATTGTTGCTGATTCCCTTTCTAGGAAACCCATTGCTTTCTTTATTGTGGAGATTTCAACTAATTGGAATGCTCACCTTTTGGTTGAGTATTCCAAGAATAATTTTTCTTGTGAAGTGATGGATGGAAAGGTTCAAGATGGCATGTATAAGGCGTGAGACAATGTTATCTACTACAAAGAGGAAATATATTTAGATCCCGAATCTAAGATGAAGGAGAAGATATTGAGATCCATCCATGACACACCTTTGGCAGGAAATCTTGGATACGTTAAGACTTACATGGGGGTGTCCAACCCGTCTCAAGAGGAGCTGAAGATCAAAAACCTTGGGTAGGAGGTCAGGTCTATTGACGAAACACTGCAAAAGATTTTTCCATCCGCCCCTCAGGGTGAAGTAGTCAGCAACATTGGCCCCTAAAGCAGCCTTGACATAAGTCATGAGAGCAGCAAAATCAATGTCCATGAGGGGCTTATTCCCCATCCATTTATCATCCCAAAATTTGATAGTCTGCCTATTGCCAATAAGTCATTTGAGGCCATCCTTCAGTAGGGATCTGCACTTGATAATGTTGTTCCAAATTTTTGAACCTGTAGGAAGACCATTCGAGCCAAGGATCTTGTGAAAGCACTCATGATTGAGGTACTTAGCTTGCATTATTCTACACCAATCTGCCTTACCAATAGCTAGGTCCCATCCCAATTTGGTAATGAGAGCTTTGTTCAGGTTGGTAAGTTTTCTAACTCTCAACCCCCCTTGGAACTTAGGGTGACAAACCGTGTCCCAGTTAACAAGCGCTATTCTTTTCTTCTCTTCCATTCCGGTCCACTGGAAGGTCCTCTGAACTCTCTCCAGTTTGTCAGCCATGGCTCCGGTGATTTTAAAGATGGAAAGAAAGTAAACAGGAATTCCTTGGAGGCAAGCAATGAGAAACTGCAACTTACCAGCATTACTGAGAAGCTTACCCTTCCATCTGGCCAGCTTTTTCTGTATCCTCTCTAGAATGCCATTCCAAAAGGTGGGGATAACTTCTTTGACTGTGAAGGGGAGGCCCAAATAGATATTAGGAAGAATGAAACTTTGGCAACCAAGAATATCCTTGATTTTGACTTGAAGATCATCCTTGGTGTTGAAAAAATAGATTTTACTTTTATGATAGTTGATGCATTGACCAGAAGCCTAGGCATAATCCTGTGGGAGGCATTTCCACTCTTTGGCCTCCACCACAGAAGGCCTGCCAAATAGGAAGGTGTCATCCACAAACTGCTGTAGAACAGAGGGAGGGAGAGAAGAAGCAAGTCCGATACCTTGAATGCAGCCAATAGTGGAAAGATTCATGAAATTTCTGCTAAGAACCTCCGCAAGTATGATGAAAAGATAAGGGGATAAAGGATTGCCTTGCCTGAGGCCTTTGCCAGCTTAAAAAAATCCCCAGGGTATACCATTGACAATGACAAAATGCTGAACAGTCTCAATACAAATCTTAATTATAGTAATCAGTTTGTCACTTAAGCCAAACTTAGATAGCGCTGTAAAGAAATTGCCAATTAACCTTATCGTAAGCCTTAGAGATATCAAGTTTAAGGGCCATACCTTGATTGTGTCTTTTGTCCATTGAGTGAATTATTTCATGAGTAGCAATGGCAGCATCAAGAATCTGTCTGCCAGGAACAATCCCCTTTTGGCTGCCACTAATGCATTTATCCAGGAGAGGCTTCAATCTCTTAACCAAGCCTTTAGAGAAGATCTTATAGATAGTATTACAAAGATTTATAGGTCTAAAGTCATTCACGGACTTAGGCTCCGAGTTCTTGGGAACAAGAGTAATGTAAGTGTTGTTCAACAGTTTCGCCATTCTGAAGAGGTCCCTGGTCGCCTTGGTCACATCATAGGAAACAACATCCCAAAACTCTTGGAAAAAAGCCGGAGGAAAGCCATCGGGGCTAGGGGCTTTGTAGGCACCCATGGCAAAAACCGCATATCTAACCTCCTCCGTAGTGATAGGGGCAGATCAACCTTCCACCTCTGATTTTGCACCTGCAGAATGATTCTGAAGAAGTCTGGCACAAGTTATTCTGATCCTGCAAATGGCACCTCCAAATTGCTGACATCAACTAAAGGACAAGATGTACGGCCTGCTAGGAAATGTAACTCTAATCTGATTGCTACAGCTGGGTATAAAAGCATCCACAACACACCAAACTCAAACCTTTCAACCTCCAATCTGAATCAGACCCTGAATTCAGTCCTAGCCCTAGCTGAACAATGAATTTTTCCCTCACTTCAATGTGTTAGTTTTCTCTTGGTGAAGTACGGCCCAGCTATAAAGAAAAACAATTACCAAATGTCTACTGTTGTATGGATCTGCTATTCTTGATGTAGAAATTGCTGCTCTTCCTCCAATAAACAATTATCTCACAACAATTCAAAGCCAATATGCTCTAGTCAGCTAATAAATCAATGAAATTTCCCTCTACAGGCAAGTTGGGGGTATGTCCAGCTTGAAATCTTCAAGAGTTTTTGTTCTTGAAGAATAAGAATGCTGCAAACCCTGCAAATCAGAGCTCTACCACAATTCTGGAGGCAAAATAATAAATTTGGATGCCAAAATTGAGTTTCCCAATTCACTTTTATTCTTCCTCCAAGCCATTCAACCAGCATGAGGGTTTCTTTATTTTATTTAATTGACTTTTTAAATAAAATCGATGCCTTCTCCAATAATTCAACCACCAAGGTATGATTTTACTTTATTAGCAATAACCCCCCTTTATTTAAAAAAAACAACTTATATTCATAACGCCTAGGGAAAGGGTCCACTCTTTATTAGAACTTATTATTATAATATAAAGCGAATATAATACTCACTTTAATATTAATTTATTTAAACCAACTTAGGAAATATTTAAATATTTCCCGATTTATTCACAAAATGCAAATCTGGACTCAGAACTGAATTCCAATTGAAGCCCTGTGATCACAATTGATGCTTTAGTCCTATAGGCAAACTTGAAGTTCCTCCTAAAAAGTAGGGATCCTCCCTAAAAAGTAGGAACCTGTCTCCAAACACCTGAAACTGCTCAAAAGGGATCCTGCTCTTAACCCTAGTCCTCTGGGTGGTCAACCAGTCAATTTCTAGACCTCCCTAAAAATTAGGAGCCCTCCTTAAAATGTAGGAACTGCCGTCAGAAAGTCTGAAACGTCTCACAAAGACCCTGCAAAGCTCCATGACCCTTTGAATGAGTCCCCTAACCATACTGTTGACCTACGGGAACTTGAATGATAGATCAACCCTCTGCCAATCGCTGATCAGTCTATTGAGGGGACATTACACCGTCCATGTTAGGTGAACAAGATATGGGAAAAATTCTGCCTCAATAGAGGACTTCTCATCCTTGCAGTGGAAGATCAGATCCACATGCAGAAGAGAGCAAAAATATTTGCAGGTTGGTCTCAAGGGGAAATTTTCAAGCAATGAAAAGTTGTACACCAAAGAGATGGTGGAGTTGATTACTTTTCTTCTAGCTTTCAAGGGAGTAAAAGGTTTTCCATTGGGGATTTATAATCTGAAGACTTCAGACACAATTTTACTAGAGATCTGACATTATTTCATCTAACTTGAGTGGTAATGGCTAGAAACAACCATTTAATGACAAATTTCACTAAAAGATAAACAAATTGATTGCGGCTTTAGGCTTTAACCAAGTGGCAAAGCTAATGTTATTCAAGGAGGGTTCCTAGGTAGATTCCTGATGATGTCAGCAATAGCATAGCCTTAAAGCTGATAGGAACCCGGGATAATGCATTCTTGCAATCTGTGACTGTACAGGTATTTTCTGCAATCCACAGAAGTATCCTGCTTGATGTGGTGATGCCATGGCATGCTTTGTGGGCAATGTTGATGAGTGATGGGCTGTGGTGGAAGATGAAGTGGTTTATAGAGTCTGAAGGGTCCTAGAATAATGCTGATTGTGAGGAAATGGTCTGCATGAATGTGAACAGTCACCATTAGTCTTCAGTTCTTTAATTTCACTGTGCAATGGCTCTTTCGGCAACTGCTAGCAGTGATGACGAATCTTGAACAGGGTTAGAGAAGAGCAAAGGAGAGATGTCTGCATGACCTAGAGAGACAAGTGTCCCTGCAATACTGTGTTCTTTTACTTTCATGTTGTGGGTTTTGAGCTAAAGTTTTTGTATGGAAAATAATTTATATATTTTTGTTATGTGTTAAATTTAGTTTGATCTCCAATAGAAGAAGGGACAATCTTTAAATATGTATGTGATTTAGTATGAGGCCCAGCCCCAATAGCAAGATGAACAAGTTTCAAATTTTGTGTAATGCTTAAACAATTGTTATTTTGTTGATTAGCTTTAAAGTCTAGTTTTAATATTATTCAGAACTAGGTTTGTCGTGCTGGTGGAAATGGAAGTCGACCACGTGTATACATTTCTTTGAGATGTGTGGAAATCATTTCTTCTGTATATATGATAATATTTACACAAAATGTACTATCCAGTTTTGATAGGATTGCTTTTTAAGAATTATAATTGGATTTGGCTGCTGTTTTAGGTGTTAAAAACTCTTGTTCATTTTGGAGCCCCAGCAAGCATCTTGATCGATGGGAAACCACACTTGGGAACTGACAGATTGATACGCATTCTACTCAATTTTCGGCAACATTTACAAGATTTGGGAGTACATTTCATTAACCTTATCCTGAAGGAAAATGTATATTGCGTGATTAAATTATGAATCCTTTTCAGCCTGTGACTGTTTTGACATTCTCAATTATAAGAGACAACAATTAATCCATGCAGGTTCAGATAATGTTTGGAACTCGAATGGATAACCTCCTAGTGGGAAGTGAACAAGCTATAGGAGTTCAGGTTTCTGATGTAGGAGGCAATAACCACACTAATACACAAAAGTTGGGATCTGATGCTGTTGTTCTTGCAGTTGGACATTCTGCTCGTGATGTATATGAAAGGCTTCTTGAGCGGAATATACTTTTGGTGCCAAAAGAATTTGCTGTGAGTTGTATTCTTGCTCTTTCGTCTGAGTGTAAGAAGCTAAGTTGTAAAATAGTGTCCTGCACTCATATAAATAAAGTAGATGCCAGCAAGAATGTAAGCTTTTCATGGCTGTGTTTTCATTTATGAAATCATGGTGCAAGCATGATAGGTTCTAAAGAAGGGAATTTTTCCAAGATGCATCCTGGATAGGATTTCTGTTTTGAGAGAAGCTAGTCGAAAAATTATTCCTGGAATGTTAATGGTAATATTTTATAATCTTTTAACATTTCTGGGAGGGCTCTTCAAACTCTATAGTCTGGCCCCTACAGTAGTCTGTTTTGCATTTCGGATTTTTCATTCTCTTTCTCTTTTAAAATGTCTCTTTAAAAGTGTAGCTATAATCTGCCCATTACAAAATGGCAAGTAGTCATGAATTCACTACACAATTATTTTAATTTTGTTCAGAATTTGCAACTGAATAACTACTCATAAAGTAACCAGCATGGATAATGCTCAATCTAATTTTGCAACTGAATAACCACTTATTTTAATGTTGTTCTGAATTTCCTCTTGAAACTGCTCAGAGAAGCACCAGCATACATAATGCTCATTTGACCAAGTCTGAAAAGGGTATCAAATGCCTCCTTTGAGCTACCAGTTGTCTTGCCTTGACATCTTCCAGCTAAATGATTTATTCCAGTAACATAGAACCTGACCTGCTTTAATGATTGGCCCCACAGTCAAGAAATTCCCACCAACTAAAAAAGGCTCAGCAGAGAGTCATAATTGCGTTGCCAAAGGCTACCAAGGTGCCACGAACAGTCTCTTATGCTCACGCGAAACCAAGGAAAAGCTCCACGCTAGCAAAGAACCAACAGAAGTTACATAAAAAATCACACATCACAAGGACAAATCGACCAGCTTTAATTAATTCCATAAGCAAGCATAAGTATTCTGTAAACTAAGCCAACACCACCTCCAATGGAATCAAAACCCAAGCTGAAAAATAAGTATATTGGCCTGCTTGTCCTTTGCACTTTGTTTTATCTTCACATCAGCCATAAAAAAAAGCAAATCACCAAAACAATCTCCACCTCTCCTCAAAATCCAAGGAACCAACTTTAATCCAAGCAGTTCTCAAACAGGCAGGTTGATGAAGTAAATAATCACTTAGTAATTTGTCACACCCAACTAGATATTTTTCCCATGAAATGACCTTTTCACATTAAAAAAAACTGCAACCTGTCTCCTCTTGGATTGCGCCAAGGTTTTCAAACTCCAGCAATGGAAAAACTTGCATTGGCTTCTCTTATTTTTTGTTTGTTTCTCTGTTTGTCTTCTTGTGCCTTGTCTTATGCGATAGGTGCCAAAGCTTTTAATATTAACAATCTGAACATTGGATCCTTATCTTCTATTGTCAAATTTAATCAATTTCAATGCTGGTAGAGAAGGGCAAGACTAGGAATATAAACCCAACAATATACAAACAAAATATTTATGATTTAACTGAATTAAACAACTTCTTTGGATTCAAAACTGCAAACACCTTAATCTTTGAATGCACTGTGAGATATCTGTAAGATATTTCCAACATTACCAGCCAGAGTAGATCTTTCACTATTGTAGCTAGTCTTCTTCAAGAGGGATTTCGTCCTTAGGAAGGCTGAGATGTACCAAGTCCAAAATTCCAAAATCACGCAGGGTTTTCTTAAAGAGCAATATCAGAAATAATAATCTTAAAATGTCCAAATGAGCTTCAAAACACCTTTTTATAACTCCTCCAAGCCCAACGCTCTAATTAGTGTTTTATACTTTTTAATTTGATTTTAAATTCACCTTATGTCTCCCTATGTTGTCACCCACCTGTAAAAAACACTTTATTTAATAATTTAAAGCCTTATAACTCCTCACTAGGTGCCAAAATGAAATTACTTTATTAAATTAAATAATTTCAAGTTAAATATTTAATTTAAATTTAATAATTTAACGTTATTTAAAATAATATCTCAAAACACCTTATGTCACCAATAAATCATCAATTTTAGCAATCACCAAATATAGTAATTTTGCTAATTGACCAGATCAGTACCCAGTGTGACACTTGCTACAAATAGAAAGTATGGACAAATTGGCTGAAATCCCTCTAGAAAGTGCTAGTCAAGTCGAATAAATCCTTTGAGCTCACTAGTGACGTCAAAATACTCCTCTGAACTGGCTGACAAAATGTAATATGCAGTCCTTTTTTTGCTCTAATTTTTGTTTTGTTTTTTATTGTGTTTGAGTTGTTTTGAATTGTTTTTTCAATACCAACAATGACAATAGTAATGCAGATAAAAAGATAATATTGCAGCACCTTTACAAACTCAAAAGTCTGAATCAAACTCATAAATAACACTCCTGAAAATTCCAGATTTAATTTATGATCTGATTTTTCAATATTTCTCAAATATAATGACAACCCAATTCATAAAAATACATAACATATCAAAATCCCATATACCCACAAAATGCAGCTAAGAAATAATTGGAGTTGCAAACAAATATGCATTCTGAATGTGCCAAAATGCTTCCAAAATGAACGGCTAGGTCTGGAAATGACAAACAGCAGCAAGCATTCCAATAAATGCAGATGTCAGCTCTTACAAACCCCCACGGCTTCCGTAGAAACCTCACGTGGCCCTTAAGAAGTGATATGACCGACTAGGGAGAAGATGTAACCAGCAAATAGAAATAAACCCTCTACAATCTTCTCCAAATCTATTCTCTTTAAATCTGGTACATAATGAGCTCTATAAACTGTAATATGAAATCTCCAATGTGACCAAATGTGACCTCTTAATAAAATCACCAAGTATTCTCCAGATTGTATCCCTCAACATAGAGAATGTTGCCTGCAAGGGTTTTCGTCCTCACAAACCAAAGATGAAGCAATCTCATCCAAGATAGAAGCAATATTATAATCAAACTCAACATGCCCAAATGAGAGCCCCAATCCTTCTTTCATAGCTCTTTAGCTATTTTAAAAAAAAAACAATTTTTTTGCTTTTTCACTATTTTTCCGGGAATGCTTTTTTTGTTTTTATTTAATAACAATCACCTTTCTTTTTAATCTCCCAATGTAGCATTAAATAATCACTGCCCATCCATTAAAATAAATCACCTTTAATTTAATATTTGGCCTCTATGGTCCTTTCATTAAATAAATAAATAAAAATAATGATGAAGTTATATCTTTAATTTAACTTTATTATCTTATAACTTATCGTTATTTAATTTAAAGCCCTTGGACTATATTTAAGTCGAGGTGATCATCGAAATTGGACTCACCGACAACACTAAAAATTGCAAGCATGGCAATTGACTCTGCTGGTGCCCATAACTATTACTTTAAATAGAAATCTGGGAGAATTATCCAGAAAAGGCTTCAAAAAAAGGCATTATACTCATTCATCTATCAGAATATGAAATCGCAATTGATACTACTTCCAAGATTCCCTAACCCTATTCATTAGCCCATAGGAATCGACTAAAAAGGCTAATTACTCCACCGTGCTGAACTTGTTTAGGAAGGGGACATTACACAAAAACCTTGAACGTCAACACTAGCTGCACTACAAGAAAACCTAAAATAGGTCATTATAGGTATTTCTTTTGTATATAATGACAATTGTGCTGTCTCTTGTGTTTGGTCTATCCTTTTCTGCTTTGAGATTCTTTTATTCCAATTTTTACTCTGTATCTTTACATTCTTAAAGCAGATTATTTTTTCTTTGTTGAATCAGGTTGGGTTCCGAGTTGAACATCCACAGGATTTAATAAATAAAATACAGGTGGGTGATGAAGAAGCTGCTTTTACTGTTTTAGTAGATTGTTTCATTTGGTAATTTCTTGTTTTTCTTTCACATTAACAGGATGAACTTCTCTTTCAGGTGAATGACAGATAAATCTGAGACAGGTTCTGTCTAGTAATTAATCATTAAATAGAAAAGATATCTAGGATTATTTAATATAATTTCTATAATTTATGTGGGGGTTTGTGAACTTCATTTTCTTTAACATTAACAGGATGAACTTCTCTTTCAGGTGAATGACAGATAAATCTGAGACAGGTTCTGTCTGGTAATTAATCATTAAATAGAAAAGATATCTAGGATGATTTAAGATAATATCTATAATTCTTGCGGGGGTTTGTGAACTTCATTTGACCAACTGGCCAACAGAGTAGTCATTCATCTTATTTAGCATACTTTATTCATCTGATCTCATTAAGTATCAAGAGTAATCATGGAAATATTTCGTATATTGTACTTCTCTTTATGCATATGTAAGAATAAGCAGTGACACATTAATGGGTAAATCAATTGTACAATTTTTAATTTTTTGAATGATGTGTTGCTTGATGAAGAGTCTGTCTATCTTACTTGTCCTTTAGCATGTGCTTTCCTGCAGTAATCTGTATATCCAAACCTTATTCATAATATAACTACGTGTGCTTATAGTTCTCCATTACAATGAGTTCTAAAACAAATCAGTCAACAAAAATTAGTTTTAGCCATACTCAAAAGAGTGAATGGCAATAGCAAGCATGGACAGAAAGATTAGCAGCAGTAAAAGTTCCCAAACAGATACTAAACATAAATGCAGTATGAAAACTAATATCAGGTAGAGAGATTCTGGCTTCCAAAACTGGCTTTCCTCTACACATGAAGCATATCCTTTTGATTCATAAGTCTAATTCATTTGCTCGTCCAACAGTAACCTACATGGGTAAACCTTTTCTAAAGTAGAAACTTGTCTAGGATAGCATGACAAAAGCCTTCTCAGTTCTACTGCCATTCTGAATTTCTTTTCAGATAAACATTTTTGGGGCTCTGTTATTGGGCTCCAGCCCTTCTAAAAGCATGACATAAAAAACAAAGCAACAAATCTTTGTAAACCGAAGAAGCATAGATCTACAATAAATCGTGTTTTTAATGAAATTGGACCCGGTGGTGATTTTTCCCCCAATTTTTGTCAAAAAAAAAATTGTTGGCTTTTTGCTGTTTAAATATTGTTCAATTGCGTTTAGAACCAGAAAAATCACGTAACTTTCCTGCTTACGAACCTACAAAACCTTAAAATGACCAAAAATAATTATAAAATGCCAATGCGCTTGTCCTAGGATGCGACAAATAATTTTGTGGTTTAAAAACATGATTTTGGAAAAAAAAAATAGAGAATTTGGCAATTGACTCTCCATAGAGCCGCGGTACCCACTGCGATTGAGTTGAGGCTCTCTACAACATGGTGTGTGCTGCCTCGNGCTTGTCCTAGGATGCGACAAATAATTTTGTGGTTTAAAAACATGATTTTGGAAAAAAAAATAGAGAATTTGGCAATTGACTCTCCATAGAGCCGCGGTACCCACTGCGATTGAGTTGAGGCTCTCTACAACATGGTGTGTGCTGCCTCGAGCTCTGCAATATATTTTGCCTATGTTCTTCTCTCTCTTCTGCTGCCTCGTGCTCTGCAATAATTTTAATACTGTTGCATTTGGTATAGGTGCACCTTTTTTTCTAGGGCATTTTTTGACTCCTCTTCCAGGGAATCCACACAAATGGCCTACCACACGATAATATGAACTATTCCTTTCTACATAACAACCCTGACATTTCCAACGGAATGCACCACCTCCTGGAAGGGATCTTACAATATCAACATACTTCCACAAAGGAGAATCAGAATGAGGTTCTACTCTTTGATCGGTATTGCCTATTGAGGAAGAGGTAGATGTCATTGTAGTTCCTTTTCCTATGGCAATAAATTGTATACATATTCAATATAAAAGCAAGAGAATGAAAAATTCTTGAAAAAAATTAGTAGATCTTATGGATGGACAATGAAAGAGAACTGAAAAAAATAAAAAACTTACCTTTTCCACTCATTGTAAGCTTGCAAAGGTGTAGGAATGAGGCACATACACTTGAAGAAGATCCGCAAATCAGTCTTCCAACTCCTTGCACAACCAAACGCTTGCTCAACCACCTATTTGCTCTTGCTCAAGACAAAATACCCTATTTGCACACCACAAATGACAATGATAAGTCAACATAAGCCTTTCAAATCCACATTTTAGGGTTGTAGATGTCAAAATATTATAAATTTTGCAAAAAAATATCACGTAAACGCCGTCCGCGAGCCCGAGTTCGCCCATGTTCGAAGTTGGTTCGTCGGCTGGGCACGTGGTCCACCCGGGTCCGAACTGCCCGTGGCCTGGTTTGAACTAGCCCTCCGTGGATCGGACCCTGTCTGGACCCACAGACAGACCAGACAAGGACCACAGACCAATTCGAACTTTGCTTGGTCCAGCGTCCATTTTGGGCGAACTGGACATCCTAGGTTAATGTCTAATTCATGCAAGTCTTATAAATGAATTAACTCAAACAAATATATACTTACCTTCTTTCTACGTGGGATGTCTTTCTTTTTGGCTTATTCAATGTTTCTTTTCTCTTAAAATTCGCCTACATTTCCTTCTTGATTTTCTCCTACATTACCTCCTTGATTTTCTCCTCTATTTCTTTTCTTGTTTTCCCCTTGAATAATCCCCTCTTATTGTTATTCTGCTCATTTGTTTATTTCTTTTTCCTCTATCATTTCTATTATGTCCTCCCGTGCCTTTTCCCTTATTTTTTTTACCATATTTATATATGCTCCTTATAATATGGGTCACGTCCTTTAACAATGGTTTCCCAAACTCTTTCATTCCATTTTTTAATTAATTATAATTAATAACAATATATTATATATAATTATATATTAGTAATATTGATAATGATATACTATTATTAAATATAGAATGTTATATTTTTTTATTTATATAATCATTTATTATTAATTATTTATAGTATATCATAATAATATAACATTATTTATGGTATTATATATTTCTTAATAATGACATAATCATATACCATTATTGTTGATTATTAACATAGTGATATAATATTATTTATTCATGTAATTTATTTAATAAATATATTAATTCATATCAAGAATTAAATAAGAACTTACTGTCAATGGTTGTATTTTGCCTATGTTCTCTCTCTTTTGCTGCCTCGTGCTCTGCAATATATTTTAATACTGTTGCATTTGGTATAGGTGCACCTTTTTTTCCAGGACATTTTTTTGACTCCTCTTCCAAGGAATCCACACAAATGGCCTACCACTCGATAATATGAATTATTCCTTTCTACATCACAACCTCGACATTTCCAACGGAATGCACCACCTCCTAGAAGGGATCTTACAATATCAACATACTTCCACAAAGGAGAATCAAAATGAGGTTCTACTCTTTGATCGGTATTCGAAGTTTGTTCGTTGGCTGGGTAGGTGGTCTGCCCGGGTCCGAACTGCCCGTGGCCTGGTTCGAACCAGCCCTCGGTGGACTGGACCCTGTTCGGACCCACAGACAGACCAGACTAGGACCACAGACCAGTTCGAACTTTGCCTGTTCCGGCGTCCAGTTTGGGCGAACTGGACATCCTAGGTTATTATCTAATTCATGCAAGTCTTATAAATGAATTAACTTAAACAAATATATACTTACCTTCTTTCTATGTGGGATGTCTTTCTTTTTGGCTTATTCAATTTTTCTTTTCTCTTAAAATTCTCCTACATTTCCTCCTTGATTTTCTCCTACATTTCCTTCTTGATTTTCTCCTATATTTCTATTCTTGTTTTCCCCTTGAATAATCCCCTCTTATTATTATTCTGCTCCTTTGTTTATTTCTTTTTCCCCTATCATTTCTATTATGTCCTCCCGTGCCTTTTCCCTTATTTTTTTACCATATTTTTTTGACAATGGTTTCCCAAACTCTTTCATTCCATTTGTTAATTAATTATAATTAATACAAAATTATTATATATAATTATATATTAGTAATATTGATAATGATATACTATTAATAAATATAGAATGTTATATTTTTTATTGAAATAATCATTTATTATTAATTATTTATAATATATCATGATAATATAACATTATTTTATGGTATTATATATTTCTTACTAATGACATAATCATATACCATTATTGTTGATTATTAACATAGTGATATAATATTATTTATTCATGTAATTATTTAATTAGTATATTAATTCATATCAAGAATTAAATAAGAACTTACTTACAAAAGCAATTTATGCATGTGTTCATATGCCAATTATGGCTCATGACAGCAGGTCTTATCTATTGCCTTTGTAGGATGTAGCATGGTCCATTCCACCGCAGGACCTACCTATCTTGCGAGGTATTAATACCACTTTTCATTGTTGCCTTTTAGAATAATATATTATTCTCCCCTTTTTTATTTCATCTTCAAATGGAACCTTCTCCTCCTTAATATCTCCTTTGTGTGTAGGGAGTCGCACCTTTTCATTTGTTAATGCCCTTATGAAAGGGTCACACCCTTTGGTTATGAAAAGATACATGTGTTTGACAACAACTATTGCCCATTTCACTTCTTATTTAATCTTCACCTATCTCTCACTTATCAAATCTATCTTTACTACTTTTCAAATCTGCACGTATTCCATTCAAGATCTACATATCCTCTTCTTATTTTCTTCTTTCCTTCTCAATTCTTATTTCAAATCCCTCCTTATACTTCTGCTTTAAATCTGCTCTATATCTCCTCTACTCCGTTTTTCCCACATTCCATTTGATCCTTCTTCTCTTTTATATCCTTCCATGTGAGGGAGAGGTCACACCTCTTCATCATGTCTGCCTTTTGGCAAGAGTCGTGACTCTTCATAATTGTCCCTCTTTCGAAGAGTCATAAACCTTCATAATTACAACGCTTTCGAAGGGTCACAACCATTCATAATCATGCCTTATATAGATGCGCATTTCCTGGACCAACTGCTACATCTACTGCTTAACTGACTGCTTCATCGACAGTTTAACTGGATCATTTACTGGTACTGAATCAACCTATATGGTTAGGGTCGGCTCTTGCGGAAGCGGATGGATCTCGGGAACATCTGGATCTGGATCGAGAACAACCCTTTCGAAGAGTCACAACCCTTCACCTTTTGAAAGTCAATTCCTTATTTTCTTCCCTTTCCTTTCCCTTAATACCTCCTTAGTTCTTATGCTCCACTCTTTCTTCTTCCTCCCCGTTTTCCCCCAAATGAAGTTCTCATCTCTCCCTTTTATACCTCTCATTTGAGGGAGACAACTTTTTCATTCATGCCTTTTGACCTTTTGTTTAACTTAATTAATATTTAATTATATTTAATATTATAATATTATTCTTTTATATTTTTAATTTAATCATTATTGTTTATTATTTAGTCATACTTCAAGAAGGGAACATGACAGAATCTGTCCCAAGTTCTCTTCTCAAACTCCTATAGAGATGTAATTTCAATTACCTTGAATCTGCCCCAAGTTTATTTCACAAACTGCTATCAATTATCTGTTATAATATCTTGAATCTTTTACAAATTTACTTCTCAAACTGTTAGTAATATGCTGTTACAACATCTTGAATCTGCTCCTCAATTTGGTGTGTATCTCTTTATCTCTACTCAATACATCACACACTCCACACTATTTTACAATCCTTTCTTCATCATTTTATATTTTATCTCATCATGAGACAACTCTTCGCTATACCCTTCTATTTATGTGTCTTTATGTTCTTATCATCCTCTTTATATTTATTCCATTTTGCTGCATTGCTCTATTTTTATTCTCCTTGGATGATATTTATAGATATTTGTTTTTTTTTTATCTTTGTCATATATCCGTTCACATTGCTTATCTCACAAAATGACATCTTTCTATATCTTGTTTCATTGTGAGACACCTTTTAATCGTCGCTATTGAACTTTGATCTTATAATTTTGATTTGTGATTACTTCAGCAACTAATCATTTTTCTGTATCCAGCAAAGCCAGTAATCTTTTATATATTGTTAGTCTAGTTTGCTTGTCATGCTAATGACATGGTCAACTTCCACTCTTGGTTTTCGATCGACATGCTCTTTCTCTCTGCACAGATGATACTCCATGATGAGTGATAAGCCACCTCACAATCCTCTTTGTCTTGTGAACTAAAACTGATCGCTAAACAACCAACACTAACAATAGTTGATCTAAGTGATCCTCCATTCAATCTGCCATAATTGTGTTGACTTTATTTTATGTCATCATAGTTTGTGTAGTCCACAATTCCAGTTGTGCCACTGCTATCACGAAAGACTTGAGAAAAGAAAACATTACCAGCCTGTCGCATTTGATTATCTAAATCCTGCCATGATGCCGATGGGGGTAGATTTGTGACAAGAACATGATATTCAGATTGTCTATAGACTCCCTTTCTACAGTCACCAGTAGTACTGTAACTATTGTAACAATCAATACATGAAGATTGCTCTTAACATCCATGTGTAATATATATTCAGATCATTGATATTCATCAGTTCAATATATTTACATTGTAATCTGCAGATCGGGCTTTTGTGAATGGTTGTATAACTGTTCATATTGTAATTAATCTTTTCAATACTCAAGAGAGATTATTGTTGGGTTTTTCACCTTCAAGTTGGAATGTTTTCTGAGGCTACACGTGTTTATTAGTTTAATTTGTCTCATATTTACATTGCTATTAATCTGATCATAAAAACAACAACCCGAGTATATTGATATTTTCAGGGTTTCATTGTTTGGCCCAAGTGATCAATATTTATTAATGATTGATATGAAAAGCCATTTCTAGCACAGCAAGCCCTCTTTTTATTAATCAAATTTTCAGAGATAGAAGACTTAGTAGATTTCTTGGTAGCCCCGCCAAATATTGCAGAGCAATTGTTTAGTACCAAAAAAATTAACCTTTTTAAGTTTTAATCAGAGATATGCACGAGTATGCTGTTAAAAAATAGAATTCGAAGTTGTGAACAGATTGAGACTGGCATATTGAGACTTAGTTGTTGTTTGGAAGTCTTTCGTTGTTTCAATGAATTATATCTATGAATGTATGAAATTGAAATCTGAACTCTCATTTGATTCATTTAATGCTATATTCTATGATGATTCAATGAATGATCATTGATTTAATGATGTTACATTAATAAATGTTATTATGTTGCTATGATGAATGTTACAATGTTATGAAATTCATGAATACATTTGAAATTTCAGATTTCCATATATATCCGTGTAACCCGGGGACACGCACCCGGCCCAAATCCTCGGAGTACCCAATACAGGGACATCTTTGGGACGGGTACTTCATGTACCGGAGTACCCACACTGCCGCTCAAGCATCGCCATACTGTGGCCGCACCCATCCCCGCATCCCTTGGGTACTCCGAAACTCGGGTAGTTGGGTACTCCGAAACTCGCCTAATCTCGGGTACTCTGAAACTCGGCTAGTTCGGTATTCCGAAACTCGCCGAAACTCGGGGTACTAAAAGTTGGGTACTCCGAAACTCAGCTAGTTGGGTACTCGGAAACTTGCCAAAACTCGGAGTACTGAAACTTGGGTACTCCGAAACTCCGCTAGTTGGTGTTACTTTGGCGGAACTTGACCATGAGGAGTCCAATAGTTCTAGTGATGAGGACTTTGGCTTGGGGGATGATTAGAGGCCTCCCTTACATTTTTACATGATTTTGTACTCATTTTGATATCGATCATGATTCATATCATGCTACTCATTGTAATCATGATCATCTTTATGATATTTGAACAATGAATTTTGAATCTTTGATAGAACTAATATAATTTTATC
>MU227420.1:342315-356792 GCA_018584345.1 Thuja plicata
AATCCTAAAAAATCTCTAAATTTCAAGGGTCTTGTCACTTTGCCGAGTCACTGCCGAGTCACGGGCGAGTCCGAGCCGGGTCACGAGTCGAGTTACCCTTGCCGGGTCCGAGCCTCGTTACTTTGGTTTAGACCTTCAAGAAGCATTCCACATTTCTTGGAGAAGTCTACTATTTTTTGAAAGCACGAAACATCATTAAGTTTAATATCGAACGAACTCAAGGTTACATTGGTATGGTTGAAATTCATATTTGGCCTTTTTTTCGTATTTACTAAAACTTGATGGTTGTGGAAATATAATTATTTTTTAATTATAAAGTGATTCATAATTCAAAACTAACTTAAAATAATAGTCACTTTATAACGAGACAAAATATGATATTTTTTTTGTAGAAAGTTATTAAAGATTATAAGTTATTACTTTTTAGAAAGATTCCAAGGGGTTATAAAAGGAGGTTGAGAGAAATCATTTCCTTATTCTTGATATTCTTGTCATTTTGATATTTTATTGAAACCCTAGTTGTGGATTTGAGCGGATTTTTGTTGCCTTAGGAGGAAAACCCTAAGCTGAAGATTGGTTTCAAGAGTGAAAGGCCTTCCATGGTCAATACAATGTGATTCATTCAGGATCATAGAATGTGCTAAAAGGATTCAATTTGAGATTTTATGCTGAAAATTTATTTTTTTCCAAAATTTTTGGTATTGAGCAGCAAGGTAAAGTTTATTGCAATTTGTGGCCAAATAATATATTTGTGAAAATTGAGTATATTGTGTTTTACCCTCCTATTTGAGAACAAAGCATTGTTACAATTTTAAGGTCACACAAGTAGGGTTATTAGGGTCAAAGTTACTAAGGGGAAATCACAAATGTAAGTTGTCCATTGGATTAAAAAAACTATAATCATAGCTTAACTATTATCATTGTGCATTGGATCAAAATGGAATGGGGTCGTGAGAAATTAGGAGGCTGCCTTGGTGAGAAAATCTGGGTGCCTGCATAGCTGGCATATTAAAGAGAAGACATGGGCTTACAAACATTGATTTCTCCATTTAAAGCTTAGTCATATCCAAAAGGGAGGTCGTAGTTGTATTTGGGTGACGTGGTTCATCTAGCATTGTTCAACAGTGAAAGCTGGTGCCAGCATTTCATGAGGCCTTTATTATGGCTATAAACCTCCAAACAACAGTCGCTATATACAAAATTTGTAGCAGCTGCCCCAGAGGAAAGTGCACCATATTGTGAATAACTGTTATTCAGGCAGTGGCATCTAGTTGGAGGAAATATTACAGGCAGAAATTTATAGATGAATTCACATAGGGTTGCAGATGTGTCAACATTAATCATTAAAGCCAACATTGTTAGTGGTTGAAAGGATCTATCTAATCAAATCTTTGAGGTATATGAGAGAATTTTAAAAGTGGAAGAAGGCTATAAACCTCCAAACAACAGTCGCTATATACAAAATTTGTAGTAGCTATCCCAGAAGAAAGTGCACCATATTGTGAATAACTGTTATTCAGGCGGTGGCATCTAGTTGGAGGAAATATTACAGGCAGCAATTTATAGATAAATTCACATAGGGTTGCAGATGTGTCAACATTAATCATTAAAGCCAACATTGTAGGTGGTCAAAAGGATCTATCTAGTCAAATCTTTGAGGTATATAAGAGAATTTAAAAGTCGAAGGTTAGCAAACTTTACCACCTTAGTCAAGTATTTGCATAATAAATTATTATAATTAAATTGTTGAATGCCATATGATTGATAAAATGTCAACGACTATTTTCCTATGTGAGAATTGTTTGGTTGAATGATTATGAATTGTTTCTTGATTATAAATTATTTGTGAGGTTGTGCATGATCATCACTGAAAGTTGCAATCATTGCATGACACCAAACTCAGAAATATTGTTCAGATTGTCAGTCTACCAAACTGTTTGATGAAATATCTGAGAATTAAATTTGAAATCTTTGCAAGTTATTGGAAGAAATATGGTAAAGGACATTTGTTGTCTGGTAAATGGGTAGTTAGACAGTTAGTTGGTCCAAAGGAGTTACACGGATGCGACGGTTCGCTTCGCATCCCTTCGGACACTATATGTATACATTCTCCTTTCTGTAAGGATATGCAGATTATGATATATGGAATAATGTTGTACTTGATGATGAATAAATGAATATAAAGCTGTTAGACTTCTCTGTTATATACTTTGCTTGTTCATGTCTCTGTTGAATCCAGTTTACCCCTGAGGGCAAACATCTGGCACCGCTGCCTAGACGTACTCGGGAAGACAAGAACTAGATGGCATGCGGACACGATGGGCCTACCGGTTGGTGAAATTAATCCGGAAGCGGACGACGCACGTCCAGAACTGTACGAAGGTGAAGACAATCAGACAAGGGAGTTTAGAATCCTGTTCCAAGCGGCAATAGAAACCTACGTCCGTCGGGAGGCCACCGAGGAGGAAGTTCCAACAAGTGTCGTGTGGGCCACGATTGAGGCTAATCCTGCAACCAATCGATTGATGAACCACCTCCCACGCTTGTTGGCACAGGTATCGCTCGCACAATGCGCTCGCCTGGAGGAGATTGCCCGAGAGGAACGCCGTCAGGAAATCCTCCACGCATACGAGGCATCGGAACACCTCCGTCGCCAGGAGGAAGGCAATGGCAACTGTAGGGGACTCTGAAATGTGAAGACCAGCCGAAGGGGAGAAAAGGACACAAAAAACAATTGTAATGCGAAGTCATTCAATTGACAATGTTGTAAACAGACATGAATGAATAAAACAAGTTTTCTTTAAAAACAATGTTTTGTCTTTAGTTTTGATGCCCAACCTTCTAAATAAAGATAAGAATAAAAAGGTACTGGAGAATGAATGCGAGGCCACACAGAAGGCTTTAATCTTCACACAACAAATTGAACGCCAACGCCGGCTGAGGCAACTTTCCCAAGACCAACTTGCTGGAGGGTTGCCCGAAGGGGACCTCGGAAGTGGTACGGAAGGTGCACAGGCCGATGAGGAGTCGTTCATTTCGCCCGAACATCGGAGAGAGCGAAGTAGGGAGGAGCTGCTTGAAGAAACATGGCTGAGGAAGGCCTTACTTCAGGAAAAGAGAGATTAGTTCGAGAGTCTGACCCGTACACTTGGTGCGGAGAACCAAACTCAAGGAGGAGACGGTATGGTGTAATGAGCCAGCCTGGCTCTAACCCTCAATTTGACTGCAAGGAATTCTAAAATTCTGGAATTAAATTCTTTCCCCCCAAATTTTCAACAAATATATATATGATTTTTTGCTCCTTCCCAAAATAATGAAATTGCATTACAACAACTTAATTCATAACACTATTGTAATTCATAAACCACTACATCCAGGAAATTCACTATTGAATTCGATTTGAAAAGAATCATTAAAACTAAAAACTCTAACATTACAACTAATGCAATGAACACTAAATGCGGTTGGAACCTGATTGAACTTCTTCGAACTAATTCAACAATGGCCACGATTTAAAGCAATGATGGCGGCTGCTGCTGATAGCTGATTGCTGATTGGGAACAAGACAGTGGCTGCCGTTAAGAATTACTCACGCCAATAAAGAATAACTGTAGACAAATTCTTTGGGTGGCGTCTAACATTTCCATCTTATCCTTCTTCTATGGCGTCAAACACTTGCAAATTTCCTACCGAGAATCTCAATGCTGAACAAAGAAAATCACTACACAATTCACCAACATCAGATTTGCTGATTCAAAGTGCTATATTGAACAAAGAATTTACAATTCTTTGCAATCAAACTTCTTCCTCC
The DNA here is from genome assembly GCA_018584345.1 of Thuja plicata. NCBI lineage: Eukaryota > Viridiplantae > Streptophyta > Pinopsida > Cupressales > Cupressaceae > Thuja > Thuja plicata. The sequence goes on from MU227420.1 coordinate 346,127, forward strand.
AAACCCTTGTTTCGAAACCACAACCAAAATCATAAGTTTTCAAAGATGTAATAATATGAATCCCTTGCCTTTCACAAAGCATTGCTTTTATAATTAAAAAGTCTCTTCTCTCACACACTTTCACTTAAAACACTTTTTATACTTAGGCACATACTGAGTAATATAATTTATTAACTCATTTGGCTCCAAAAATGACCTTTTCATCAATATCATGAAATTATGACACGCAAGGTCCCTGTTTCTTGTGCCCAAGATTTAAAACTTTTCATCCTGGTTCCAATGAGCTATCACACTAAGGCGTCCAACATATAATACCAACAATAATGGCAACCTTAGCAAATTTAATTAAATAATAATAATAATCTACCCGTCTTGCAAAAACAAGTGAAGAAGCATCAGAATCAAAATCTCTCTGCACTGGAGTGATCCTGCTGATAAAAGATGATGAACGAACCTGACGTGGTGACTTACTAAAAATAGACGCTCTCTCCAAGATTCTTGGAGCCCAAACCGGAAGCTAGAAATGAAAACTGAGAGCATCATTCAACTCCTCTAACTCATCTGAGCTCATCGGAACTATCCATTGACTTACTATAAATAGTAAGCTCACACCAATGACCCTCTAAACATCTCGCCAGGCCACGAGGATCGCAATAATGACCTGGCACCACCAATTCAATGACCTGCAAAAAATGGGGACATTACACACGGCCGAAGGTGCTATTGACGCACAGGTGAACCCTCCGTTTGAGCCAACAACTCCACATAGTACGGTACCACCAATTACACAGGCACAAGGGCAAGTGCCACTGGTCAATACTACACACACTAACCAAGCGAGTGTAGGTACAAGTGCTGGCACAAGCAGTGCCGGAGCACAAAATCCACTGCGGACACAACAACCAGTCAAACCACCTATGGCGACCCATAATGAGAAATTGCTGAAATTTCATGGTGACGGTAAGGACGATCCAGTATGGTATTGCCGTACTTGTGAAACCATCTGGTCAGCCAACGGGGTCACTGACTAGGATGAGTGGGTGAAGCAGTTTCCTACCACATTGAGAGGAGTTGCCATTAATTGGTACTCCGACTTGGACAAAATGAAGGTGACCACATAGGACCAACTTAAGAAGGAATTCAAGGAGTTCCGGCTCCTCAGGGATGATAACGAAATAGTCTCTGAAATCTACGGCACAAAACAGGGCAAGAAGGAAATGGTACGAGCCTACGGCCGCTGACTAAAGGAGTTAGTCGGGAAAATGGAGAGCCAACTAGTAGATGGCCTCAAAAATAGATGGTTTGTCGAGGGCTTGAATTACAAATTACGGAGAAAGATGAAGATAGTACCCTCGATGTCATATGACGATGCATATAACTGGGCCATGGACTTGGAAAGTGAGCACAAGACATCGAAAATGAAGAGAAGTAAATCCTCGTCGTCGGACGACAACACTTCCGAAGAAGAAAGCAACAGTGACGATGGACCAAAGAAGAAGGTCACGACACTCCAAAAAGATATGGAGAGAATGTTAAAGGAATTTAAGACAATGAAGGGGAGTATGGGCAAAGACGACGAACTCTGGTGTACGGAATGTAAAGAAAGTGACCACACGAAGGGTGCCTGTCCCAAAAAGGCATTCTATGACATTTGCCAGATTATGGGACATTCCACAAAGGAATGCCCATACAATCTGAAGGTAAAAAACCAGCAGGTGCTCTTCACTTAAGAGCAGTCGTCCACATCGGGGGCCACGGAACCAAATAACAACTCATCTTCGGGGGGCTACTGAGGCAACCAACGAGGTGGACGAGGGAACAACAACAATTCCACTCATAGTAAAATACAGTATGATGCAAAAGGACGCCCGATGATCCAATGTAGAGCATGCAGCCAATGGGGTCATTTTGCGAGAGAATGCAATAATAATGAAACCCTTTAGAAGTTGTGTCAGTGGTATGGCCCTGGCAACCACAAAGATGCAAATTGCCCTAAGTCCGGCGTTGGGACTAACCTGCTGGACAATGAAGGAATTACGCAGACAAAAGAAGCCAAACTTGCCCTCACTCGGGGGCAAGCTAAGCAAGCCAAGTACCCCGATCCTCGTACTGAGAAGCAGAGGATGCGGGAAGCACGAGAGGAATTAGAAAAGGCCATGAAGGCCCAACAAGAGAAACAAGAGGCAATAGACCCTATAGCCGACAGGACGCAAAACAAAACATCCTACAACAGATGCTTCAACTGGAGGTACTGGTGAAAATCCAGGACCTCCTTCATACCATGTCGCATTTGGCGACAACACTTCTGGGTACACGAACCAACCAGACCAACACCATGCACAAAGACATCCCCATTCTTGGAGGTTCCGCGACAGATCCAATGTTGCTGGCCGTCAATAATGGCAGACACCAAGCCGTGGTGGAGATGGGCATTTTGGGCACCATCGTAACAGACACCATAGTTGATGGCGGATCGGGAGTAAACGTCCTACCAAAAGAAACATGGAAAAAATTAGGGAAGCCTACCTTGTGGCCACCGACATTTAATTTCCTGGGTGCTGATCAGCATGGGATCAAGCCCCTTGGGATACTGATGGCACAACCAGTTACGGTTGGTGCACAGTCGTTCGTACTTGACTTTGTCGTCATTCCACTTAAGCGGAAGGGTTACGACATCATCTTGGGTCGAGGGTGGCTAGTGGCAGCCAAGGCAAACCATTACTGGAAGCGAAATACCCTTTCAATGGAGAGTGGAGGCAGGTTTACAATTAAACTCCGGACTCAGTTGGTGAGTGAAGAACTCGCCTCTTCCTTAGGGTCAGAATCTGAAAGAAAAAACGGCCGACGGGACGAAGGAAGGCATGAAATGGAACCAAATGAAGAAGGCATACTAAATCTGGGAGAATGCTCAGAAGATGATATGGATTCACTGAACGGACTTTTCCATNGGGACGAAGGAAGGCATGAAATGGAACCAAATGAAGAAGGCATACTAAATCTGGGAGAATGCTCAGAAGATGATATGGATTCACTAAACGGACTTTTCCATTGGCAAATGGAGGATTACGAGATGTTCACTCCTTCGTGCAATGTACTAAGGATCGAGGAGGAATCAGACAAATTTCCCCTAGAGTACGAGGAATATAAGGAAGGGAATGCTGCAATTGATAGTGCACCAACACACCAGTTTGGTGATCAAAATTCCATGATGTAGTCGGCTTGTATCAGCCGACGGGTAGACTAGTAAAATGTAGCCGACAAGACCTTCTACAGGGGTTGCCCCACCCTCAGGAAGCCACACGCTAGCATCATCAGCCGAGACACCTACGACAGAGAGAGATAGGGCAGTACAGGAGCCAGTGTTGCAGCAGCCCCCTCCTGTCGTAGAGCCGGCACCCAAGGAGGGAGAAGTTAGTCAGGGAGGTGCTCAGGAGCAGGTCTGCCTTGAAGTGATTGGGACAGATGCTGTAGTCACTATATCGGATGCTTTACTAGAGGAGACAGCAGGCCAGGAGGCAGATATGAGTGTACCGGAGACAGAACCAGAGAGTTTATCCAGTCGGGCGAGTGAGTACTTGAGGAGGCGACTACTTGCCCCTGTGGCTAGGGGTTCGTCAATTCAGGCCCCGATGAGAGACGACCCTCAGTTGGAGGGCAATTGGTCAAACAGTGAGGTAGTTGAGATACCGGCATCACCGGAGGACCAGAGTGCAGCAGAGAAAGTGGTTGCAGAGGTACAGGAGCCAGACCCTTTAGCATAGGAGAAGGATAGGGATGTTCGTACATGCTTGGCAGAGATTACGGAGAGTAGTAGGGTCTTGGCGGAGCGCGGCAGGTACCTAGCTGAGTTAGTGCTCACAGAGAGGAGAGCAGAGGCTGGGGTGGGAGCTCGGGTATCGGCCGAGAAGGCTCGGGAGGAGATGGCCGCCCGACTTGCCACCTAGCAGGCAGCATGGGAAGCAGAGCGGACAGCACTCAGAGCACAGCTTGAGGATGTCGCGCGGGAGAAGCATGAGGTCGCTCAGCAGCTAGTGGCAGCAGAACAGCATCTGGCAACGGCTGTCCAGGATAGGAACACAGCAAAGAAAGCGAATGATCAGTTGGATGCCGAGTGCCAGGAGGTCTCCGTAATGCTGAAGGGGTTAGTAGAAGAGAATTCCCAGCTTAAAGCAGATTTGAAGGTCAGAACAGAGCAGGTGTATCAGCTACGGCGCAGCTTCTCTTCACAGTCTCAGACACAGCCATCGAGTTCATGAAGAGTCTGAGTTGTTATTTTTTGTGTACGTCGTCTGGAGACGACTTTTCTTTTTTGGGGGGGATGATGTAGTCGGCTTGTATTAGCCGACGGGTAGACTAGTATCATGTAGCCGACAAGACCTTCGGGAACTTTCCGGAAGGCCTCTAGGATTAGTATAAGTACACCCTTCGGGGTCATTGTAATAATCATCTTAGCATAATGTAATATCTTTGGCATATGCGAATAATATAAGGAGTTCTGCTATTTGTATCTATTGTCTGTGTATTCATTTACCTGTACGGTAAACACATGAGGTACGAGGAACCATTGGTGAAACCCCTTAATCTCGGCACGGAAGCAGAAGCGAAAGTCATCCTCATAGGGGATGACTGGAACGCAGTTTTAAAAGCCGCAGCATTCAAAATCTTTAATGAATACAAAGATGTATTCGCGTGGACATACAAGGACTTGAAAGGCATCCCACCTGAACTGTGCATTCACCGTATTCCATTGGAACCAGGTGCCATACTAGTACGACAACGGCCATACCGGTTGAACAAAAACTATGCCGCTAGGGTGAAAGATGAAATCGAACGAATGCTCGAGGCCGGGATTATCTTCAAGGTTCAAACTAGTGAATGGGTATCCCCCATCATGATCTCTCTCAAGGAGGGAAACCAGATCCAGATTTGTGTTGACTTCCGGTGCCTGAATGCAGTTACTATTAAAGACCCATTTCCCATTCCGTTTATAGATTCTCTATCCTCGAGGAGGTGGCTGGCCACGAAATCTATTCATTCATGGATGGATTTTCTGGCTACAATTAGATATCAATAGCAGAAGAGGATAAATTGAAAATAACCTTTGTGGTGGAAGACGAAGTATATTCCTACAACCGAATGCCATTCGGCCTCTGTAACGCACCAGCCACGTTCCAAAGAATAATCCTCCATATATTCGATAAGATGTCCGTCGGTAAATTTAAGGCTTTCCTCGATGATTGGTCCATCTACAGTGGGGAGGAGACACATCTGAAGGCCCTTGGTGAATGCATGGACAGGTGCCGAAGGGCACGACTTGCACTCAACCCCAAGAAATGTCGGTTCATGGTGCCTCTGGGAAGGCTGTTGGGGCATATCATGTGCAAAGAGGGACTCAAAACCGGCCCCGACAAAGTTCGAGTGATTGTGGATATGGAATCTCCACGAGATGTCATTGGGGTTAAATCCTTCCTGGGACATATTGGCTACTATCGAAGGTTTATTAAAATTTTTGCCCAGATATTCGACCCCCTCGACAATCTCACCAGAAAGGGAGAACCCTACGTGTGGGGAACGGCTTAGGAGGAAGCCTTCAGAGATTTAAAATCGCGACTGTTGGGGCACCCATTTTGACTTATCCGAACTGGGACAAAGAGTTCCACGTGCACGTCAATGCATCCAACTTTGCCATAGGTGCGACATTGGCTCAAGTCGGTGACCATGGGTTGGATCACCGAGTCTACTTCGTCAGCAGGTTACTCTCAAAGGCAGAAAAGAATTATAGCATGACGGAAAGAGAGGCCCTCGGCATGGTCTATGCCGTGCAAAAATTTAGACACTACCTACTCGCGACCCCCTTCACATTTTATGTAGACCACCAAGCATTAATGTACTTGGTGAATAAACCAATAATTCAAGGACGGGTGAGCGGATGGTTGCTGTTGCTGCAAGAATTTACCTTCACCATTATAGTACGGTCGGGCAAAAGTCACGTGATTGCAGATCAACTGTCTAGAATCAAATCTGGAGAGCCCGCCGACGGAGTGAATGATAATTTTCTAGATGTGCACCTATTTCATATTGCGGTTTTACCGGCATGGTACTCTAGCATTGGTGAGTACCTCTCCACGTCCCAGTTTCCCCGAGAAATGCCGCCAGGAGAATGACGGAAACTGGTCCTCAGAAGTCAAACGTTCCAACTCATTAACGGGCTTCTCTATAAGATGGGGCTAGACCAAGTCCTCTGACGATGCGTGATGGAGGAAGAAGTTACAAGTATTCTGAGAGAAGCACATGAGGGTCCGGCGGGAGGACACATGGGGCCTAATACAACAGCTAGGAAGGTACTATTGGCCAGATTGTGGGGGCCGACGTTGTACAACGACGCCAGGGAGTGGGTCGTTAGTTGTGACACATGCCAGCGGGTCGGAAAACCACTTAAGAGGGATTTCATGCCCTTAAACCCCTCGGCTGTGCAGGAATTATTTGAGAGATGGGGATTGGACTTTGTGGGACCTTTGAAAGTCAGTCAACCACGACAATGCACATATATAATGGTGGCTACGGAATACCTAACAAAATGGGTGGAAGCACGTACCTTACCTGACAACACGGCTGTGAGTATAGCATGGTTCATTTATGAACAAATCATCACTCGGTATGACATTCCACTTTAGTTGACAAGTGACAGGGGAGGTCACTTCGTGAATCACGTAGTAAATCTCCTCACGACAGAATTTAAGATTTTTCATTCTCTTTCCAGCCCATACTATCCGAGAGTGAACGGCGAGGCCGAGGCCACAAAAAAGATCTTGGTCTCTATAATTTACAAGTTGTATGGTGTGGAGAAGGAAGACTGGGAGAAGTTACCCTTGGTCTTGTGGGCCTACCGCACCACCTACAAGGTTACCACGGGCCAGACGCCCTTTCATCTGATGTACGGCCAGGAGGTTGTTGTTCCAATGGAATTTATAGTGCCAAGTCTCCGCATATCTATTGACAACAAGCTCGGCGACATGGACAGTCTTTGGGAACGTCTACACGCCCTAAATAAACTGGAGGAGCGGAGGATGATGGCACAATGGGCAACCGACGTAGCTGAACAACGAAGAAAGCATTGGCATGATAAGCACATCCGTCGGACAAGGTTCACACCGGCTCAACTCGTTCTTAAATACAATGGGCGAAATGAGATTAAGCCCGAAAAATTCAAGGTGAAATGGTTGGGTCCCTACAAGGTCCGAGAAGTTGGGAGCAACAGAGCAATTAAGTTGTGGGCGCTCAACGGTACGGAGCTTCCAGACGTGGTCAATGGATCGAAATTGAAAATTTATCATGAACGGCCAGACAAAAGGCCCCGATTGCGTTTGGAGGATACTTATATCTGTTAAAAAAATAAAAAAAATAAAAAAAAATAAATGAAAAAAAAGAGCAAGTCTGTACGGTGTCGTATGGCCTGATGCCATACGGACCGTACGCTTGTACCGTAGGCAGAAAAAAATGGAAGGAGTCCGTACGGCTAAAACATTTTTAAAAAAAAATCGTGACCCTTTAAGTTCGTACGGTCTTTGACCGTACGACTCATCTTTTGCACCAAGTGCAGTACACTGTACGGAATGTTCGGGGTTATAAGGAATAACTGTACGACATAGAACGAGCAGAGAAAGACCATCGTACGACAGTACAATGATTTCAACATAAGACAACCGTACGGCGTACGAATATTTCAGCATAAGTAAACCAAAGACCGTGTGGATGGGAAGCATTAGAGACTAGAAACAAGGCAGTCATACGTTTGGAGAAAGCAGTGAAATTAAAGGTGACCATGACCGTACGCCCGTATGGATTGGAGTATTAAATCCCATACGGCTCAACTCATTTCGAAGAATAGAAAGTAAACTAAGTGCCGTACACTCCTCCAGGTAGTTAGGGAAAGATAAATGGTTATATTTTCATTCAAAATAAGCAGAGAAACAATTATGGAATCCGCAGGCAAACGAACTTGGAGAAGGTTGGAAGAGGACTCTGGCAGCAATAATCCCAGTATGCACAAAAATACACAGACATTACCTTCTGGCGTGAGAGTTGCAGGCGCGAGTACAAAAAAGAAATTAAAAGTTCAGAGGCCACAAATGGTGGTTGTGGGATCTCAGAAGGACTCCATCACAGCGCAGACAATCGCCTTCGAGGGATTGAACGGCTTGGAATGCCGAAGATGGTGGACTGAAAGTGCAGATACTCCGGACAACCTACTGGTTAAGGAGAACCTAATGAAGGCTCAGGTACAATGGGTTATCCAAATGCCCATATTTTGCATTAAAGATTTTGAGGGTCCATTGCGGGCAATGATTGAGTCTTTCAATAGCTTCTCGATCAAAGCACTCTTTCCTACCTGAACCATTTGGTGATGGTCTCATTCACAGCAGCAGAATTTCGGAGAGTATTCGGGCTGCCACCCAAAGGGGTTAGGGTTGAGTTGAAGCCACAAAAAATGGCCTTGGAAAATAAGGACTTCTATATCAGACTGATTTGCAGAGACGACCTCACGGTTGCGGAAAAGGACTCCCTTCAGAAGTCCTCGCACAACAGAGGAATCAAGAAGACCTTCATTAGAGAGGGACACTAGAGATGTCTCATGGACGTGGTGAAGAGTCGCCTTACAAGGTCCAGCCGTGCATCCGACATATCCTTTCAGCAAGTCAGTCTCATGAACCACTTACTCGGAGGCTGGATGTATGATTGGGGTGCGGTACCTGCCGAGCGAATGTATGCATTCATGACGCTCCAGCACCGGACGTTCTACATATCGCACCATGCGATTGGGCTCTTGTTGGATGCCGTCGTGCGGTAGATTCCATCCGCCATACTGTCACAGGAGGTTAAGGTGGGCCCTTTGGCTCCAGGCGAGCCCCCCATCATGAGATGGGGTCACTTAGATACACCGGGTGGTCAGAAGGTCGTGGACGGCTCGAAACGATCCCGACAAGAGTTGGATGTTAGTGGGGAGCATGGGGACACGGATAGTGGCCGCCAGGAGACATCTGCAGAGGAGAGTGCTTCAGAGGGGGATGATGATGACAAGGCGGAGGTGATTTCAGCTACCCCACTATTGTTCCCACGGCCCCATGCTCTCTAGGGGAGCGCATTTTGCCTCTGTCACGAGAACTATCCCTGCATTTGGCCAAGCCAGGAGACCCATTGAGTTGACTTCGCCAGTTGTCATGACGACGAGGGTTTCTATGAAGACTAAGCCGACTGAGACTGCGGTAGCCGACATTGAGAGACCTGACACACCTCTGACGGTCGCGGCCTTAGCAGGCGAAGACGCGACAGAGGGGGTAGAGAGGACCCTTGAGCAGGGAAGAGATGAGTCAGAATAGGTGCGGTTGGAGGTGATTGGGTCGGAGGCAATGGTTACCTTTGATGCCTCCCTTTTAGGGGATTCCAGGGGTAACAATTTGTTGTGAGGTTGTCACACATCGCCCCAAAGAATTTGGGGACCCCCTTTTTTTCAGCAAGCCTTGACATTTTTTTCCTGGATCCGGGAGTTTGGGTGCCTTAGCAAATTTTGGGCGATCCAGAGGTCTTGAAATGAGAATTTTACACATTGGATGTTTCGAGCGCCTGGGAGGGTATGGCTTATTTTCACCTTGCGCGGAAACTTGGTTTTCCTAAGCGGTCGATTTTGTCTCCGGGCCAAATGAAATTCAATAGGAATGTTTTCCTCAATTGTTATAATGATATCTGGCGGGATAAACTAGCAAATTTTGGACTTAGATGAATTTTTGAAAATTGATGAAATTGAATAACTTGAACATTTTCAAAATTTAATTGTGAAATTGGATTTTTTGGGGAAAATCTTGTAAATTTTTGGTGGTGAAAATTGGAAATTAAAAAATAAAATTGCCAAATGAAATTAAATTGCTAAATGATTTTGGATTGCAAAATTAAAAAATTAAATTGCCAAGTGGGATTTTCGAAATTTTAAATGGAAAAAGGTGTAATTGAAAATTGGAAATTATTTGAATTATTATTGGTTTGCAATTTTCGATTTTGAATTTGGTTGCCATGATTAAACGCATTAAATTTATATTTTTGGGCTGAGTGTTGGTAATCTTGAAATTTAATTTGGGCCCCTTTGTGTGTTAAATTCAATGTATTTTAAGGCCTAAGAGGTGTGAAATTCAAGGTAGGTTATTGGGTCCACATTGGGGAAGGTTTAAAGCTCACCAGGTCAGATTTCATATCAGTGTATGGCGACCTTATTGTGCTTCTCAACCGAGTCATGGGCTCCGCTCAAGGTACACAATTTTATCCTTGGATGTATTTTCTTATTGAAGGAATTGAGAATGGAAAAAGAAAGTTTGATTGGGCTAGGATCATTAGCTGGATTTAGAGTTGCAACTTAGGATAGTGCAAAATCAAAAGCAATTCTACATGGGGTCCTACCTCTTCTATTTTGATTGCAAGGCTATTGGTGATGCTTTGCTAGTCGAACCAAATCCAAATTTGGGGAGATGCACTGCACCATTATGGTTGAGACAGATGCTTATGCCAAGGGGCAAAGTTGTGGCAGTCCGAACAGTTGAGGACATTCAAGGGTTAGCCAAAGAGGAAAACATTAGCTAGGAGGCAATTGATGAACTTAACGATTATTTCAAATCAAGTA
>MU227420.1:402103-424135 GCA_018584345.1 Thuja plicata
GCTTCTATATTGTACATTACAAAATTTACATTTCCATATATACCCCCCACCTCCAGGACATTGAGAAATTCTTGTAGTGTGTCTCCATAAAGGAGACCCTTTATCAGTTCTAAAATTTGGAGTCTTATTCCCACCCATTGAGCCTTGACTACTCATTGTATGATTGTTGCAATCTATAACAAAAATGTAAAAAGAAACATACTTCAAAACTTATACAAAAGCTTGAAATTTTCTTAAAACTTTTCATAAACTTGAAATAATCTATCAAAGATTCAATAAACTAAAGAATATGGATGAAATGCATACCTTAATCACTCAAATCTGCTTTGAGGAAGGGATTTGTCACTCCACAATCGATCTCCTTCGAATACAACCACCTCACCAAGAATGAGAGAGCAAAATGAGAGAGCAAAATAGAGAGCAAAAATGAAATGAAATGTATTTGGAGGCTCCATAAGAAGGGTCGTTTTAGGGTTAGGAGGAAAAAAAAAACAATAAAAAAAACACTGTTTAATTGCCTTGGGCCCACTTTTAAACTTTGTTGGCCGTGGGTCCTTATGGATTCGCCCAGGTCCGCGCGGGATCCTCGAGGATCCTCGAGTTCTCTACCCGGTCCGTGCTAGATCCGGGCAGGTTCCGCATTTTGACCTGGGGGTCCGGATGGATCCGCGGGCCGCGGATCCATCCGGACCCCCAGGTCAAAATGCGGACCCTGCCCGGATCCAGCATAGACCGGGTAGAGAATCCAGACCCGGATCCGGGGTCTATGATACGAATCCGGCAACACAGTAAAATATCTATGCATTATGTCATGTCTTCAAACTATTTGTGAGAATGTCTATAATCATACATGAAGGTGCAGCTGATCTACATTGTAGAAACTTGGAAATAATGTCATTTGTTGTACCAAATGTTTGTAAAAATGCTGGTGAGCCAAAAAGGTGATTTGAATGTTCAAATCAGACTTCAGCTCAGTAATCTTAATTTAAGCAATTCTACAATTTTGTTAGCAGCGGTTTGAACTTTGAAGCACAATAATGCACTCTATTATATATGAATTCTTGATTTGTATCAACATTGGGAACTGTGTTAATTTGTCCACCCATTAATCAGATCACCCTTTCCATGTTATTCTTGAAATTTGAGTGATCATTCAAGTTTGAAAGGGATGCATGGAAACTGTTTGTAGTAATGGTAGTTACAGCTGTTCATAATCAATAATGTTTTTAAATTCTAATGTTCTGCCAAGTGCTTGACGAAATGTCTCTATGTAAAAATTGAAATAATTCCATGTGTTGTTGAAATTCCTTGGTAGGGATATTACAAACAGTGAACATTTATAGGAAAATTAAATACCAATATTCTAGGGTAGGCTCACACATGGATAGTTTAATTCTTGAAGCATTCAAGCTTTATCATTTTTATTTTTTTCTTATTTTACCTTGGAAGAGAGAGAGAGAGAGAGAGAGAGAGAGAGTAATCTCATGGTTCAGTTTCTAGGAAAAGGAAAGAGAACCAGAAGTTTCTGTATCACTAAAATCCAGGCTTGTATAGACTGCCATTGAATGAAAATGTCATTAATTGCTGTATCTTGTAGTAATTGTCTTTTTTTTTCTGTAAAACCTTTACAGAGAGAATTTGAGAAGGAAGCTGCAATAATGGGGGGAGGCAATTTTGTTGTCCCAGCACAGACAGTTCCAGACTTCCTTGAATGCAAACTGTCAGGTATGTATGATTTGTTTCCTTGCTCGCATCTATCTGAGCAATTAATTTATGGCTCTTCCAGATTTCTGAATCTGTGATAATACATTTGCGTTGCTGACACTGCAAAGCCACTTCTTTCTTTTAGATGTTTCTCTTCCACCATCAAGTTATCGGTTGGGAGTTAAAGCAGCTCCCTTGCATCAACTATTTCCATCAAATATAACCCATGCATTGAAACAATCTCTCATAATTTTTGAGAAAGAGGTGAAACAATTCTTTCTTAAGTTATCTTTACAGCATATTGTTCTCTTCATATCAATATTTGATGCGAGATTCTTATGAATTTGTTATAACTTTCGCCTGAAAAATGTCACAGATTCCTGGTTTCATATCAAAGGAAGCACTTCTCCATGCGGTAGAGGTATACCTCCTTTACTTAATAAGTGATTTTATATTTCTTCTATTTGTAATAGAACATTTTTGTCTAATTTTTTTTTCATTGAGGTTCTAGTTGGTTAGGATGTAATCTATGAACATGGTTGCGTTGCCTATAGTTATATAATAGTGTAGATATATTTTATTTCCAATAATATTTTTTTTTAAATTCAGACACGGACAAGTGCACCGGTAAAAATTCCTCGTGATATGACTAGTTATGAGAGTCTATCAATGCGTGGATTGTATCCCATTGGAGAAGGTGCAGGGTATGCAGGTGGAATTGTGAGTGCTGCGGTCGATGGCTTGTGTGCAGGATTTGCACTTGCAAAACAACTCAACTTATATAAAGGCCGCTTGCTGGAGTCAATTTTAGACAAGTCTCAAAGAGACACAGGAAATGGCAGATATTGACAGTCAGATCATCTATAATTCACATTTTGAAGTTTTCATTCCATTTTTGTATTCAATACCTACATGTTCTTTTTTTCCACCTTAATAACCAGCCTGCAATATCATTACTCGACTTCTCTCGGTCCAGGCTTAAGAATGGACTCTCATCTATAGCTTCTATGCAACTGTCGGTTTTTCAGATCTGGAATCTGTTTCTCCACCACCCCAATGGCTGCATCCACCACCATGGCCAATGAGTACGATTTCTCTCCCATAATACTGTGTCTAAAAGAAGCTTTCATGGAGACAGTTTCCCACTGCCTCTCTAGTCTCAACATATCAAAGTGATCCAAAAAAAAAGTCATCTGTGAGCATTAATTTCAGTCATTGCTAATTAATTCTACCAAATCAATGATCATGAGTTGTTCAAGGAGCCATAGGTACATGATGATAAGGAAAAAGAGTCAAGACATTTAATAAAAGCCCTCTTTCTACTATTTGAAGGGCATACAAGTTAGCAGGCCATTACCAAAATTGAGAAGCTTGGATAAAAAGTTAGGACAATATCGGAAAGTAACATGCAAGCTTTCAAATAATAAGAGGGTGTCAGGAATGTTGGGCATCGATCAGAATTTTTATAAGATTTAAATTTCTCAAGTTCTGTAATATACATGTTTTGACTTAAAGAAAATCTCTTGGACATTACTCAAAGTTGTTTCACTTTCACAGGTTTCATTGCACACTTCAGATATGCCATATAAGGCTGATCCCTATTTGTGATGACTAATATTGACTTCTACTATAAAGCTTTCTTGAATTCTAGAGAATAATCTAAACATCGTCATCGTATTACTCTTCTGTGAAGGAAGTGAAGAGAGCAAATGCTTTAGAGTGGATTACATAAATAATACACACAATTGGAGCTTTGGTACCTCTATTATACATTAACAACAGATACATGTACCATCAATTATCTTCTTGAGGAACTTCAAAGAAGATTGATTAGGCCCGGTCCGAGTTGTCTATACTGCATTTTGTTGGAAAATTCCAAGAGTGGATACATAAATTCATCAATCATTACCAAAGCAAAGGTGGGAATTTTTCTAGTTTTCAGTGGGAATTTACTTGTACACAATGTGAAGAAATACACCTTTGCTATTTAAATAATGAAAATAAAGGCAACACTATTGACTGTTTGATCATTGGACTGAACGATATTCAAGCAAATTGCAAGAATACTTACCTATTGTAACCTTAAATACATTCATTCTAATACAAATAGTCCTCATGAATTATGTACAACACAATCACACCTTTTTTGCATGGTGAGATATTTTTACTAGCAGGCATGTTCAAACTTATATAAATAACAACGTGAGCATCATAGACATTCATTTTCTTGATTATTTCTATTTCATCTAGAAATCTGTGGAGCACATTTAAAGCTTTATTGAGGAGCCATGGACATGCATTAAAGATGCTCTTATTATGAGCTTTTCCTTCCATACCTAATTCTGCAAAAGTGTTCACAGTGGTTTATGCCAGATATATGGGTCCAACTCTTCTGAACATATAATTAACAATATGGTGTTGATGGTGAGGACAAAGATAATATTTCTCTGTTACGTAGTGAATGCCCATCCATGTACCTGTCACATAGCAAAAGAATGATGTTTCTACGCTTTTGGAAAATAATAAATATCAATGAAAATGACTTATAATTATAAAAATAATCAAATACTGCGGCCAATGCCTATTTTCATCATGATTTCAAATTGTTGAATGCTTCATGTGAGGCACCAGTACAGTTTGAGCATGTGTATGTCAATTAATGAAATGACACTAGGCCTTATTGGTTAAAGGGTCCAAAAGCATTTACCCTAAGTTGCCGGTTCGGATTCGGGTTCAAGATTCGTTCAAATTATTTTGGAGGTGGGTTCAAATTCGTTTTGGGTTTGTCTGTACAAAAACACACACACACACACACACACACACACACACACATATATATAACAGCAAATAAGTTCATACACAACTATGCTAATAGTAAAGCAACATAGCAAAATACACCATCATATATATTAACAATCAGAAATGTATCACCACAAATCTCATTTTAGATCTATAGGATTCATCACTTACAAAAATCAACATAGAACATAGATCTTTTCATGAAGTGAAATGTGCCTTAGGCTTTATGACTCCAGTCCAAGTTATGGCTGCCCCAACATAATGCAAATGGAAGCATATCAAAGTACTCCAAATTCTTTAAGGGTCAACTGAAGCACTAGATGCTTTTCAAGTACATTTACTCCTCTGTAACAGTACCAAGACTACACACATGCAGATGGCTGCATTCTCAAGTAAATGCAGACTGATCCTTCAGGAATACAGAATGCAGCAGCCAAAATAAAATGTTTGCCAATGCAAATGAGACAGTGAAAACATTAATAGCAACTAGATAGTTTACTCCTGATATTATATTGGTCATTGGCAAATAGAATGAAGTATGCACAATCAAATTGGAAAGAGAGAGAGAATAATAGACAGGAATACGACCTTGGCAGTTGGCACTTTATTCACATACCAAAATAATCACGTTTTTTCATATTCATATACATATAGACTAAATTAGACAAAAAAAAACTTAGAAAAAGTCAAAAAACGTGTTTTCCGACCAAAGTCAGCCCGGGTTCTGCTGCATTTAGTCAAAGTCGCCATAAATTTTGGTAAATTTGCCTCGGGTCCCTTTGAGAATTTGGGACGAATTTGGTCCACTATGGCCGAATTTCCAGCGAATGTGATAAGGACCAGAATTTGCAGCGAATCAAACCAGACTTTCAGCCTGCCAAAAGTGTATCTGCTAACAGCTGATTTACCCTACGATGAGGAGAATTGACATGATTTTGAGAAGATCATAGATTAGGTGAACTCATATGATTCCAATTTGACTCTTTTTGTTGGGAATGTGAAGTCCAACGATCACATGACCTTTTGCCTTCTCCCATCTCTTCATTTATAGCTGTGTATGTTTGTATAAATGGATGTGTACAAGCCATGTATGGTGTATTGCTATAACATTAATAAAGATGTTTCCCTACTTTGAGAGTGGATGTAGCCAATTTTGGTGAACTACTATAATTTTTGTGTTAATGTGTTTTTGTCTCTATTTTTCTTTTGCTCAACAATTGGTATTAGAGCTTGGTTAGAGCCAACAAGAAGTTTTGAAGAAATTGAGTAGATATGGAAGATGGCGATGCTTTATTTTAACTACAACAAAAATTGTAACAAATGTTTGGGTGCTCGATACAGGAGTATTATGTCATACTACTTCATACAGGAAGTTTTTCAAAACCTTTCAAAGTGGTAATTTTGGTAAGGTATTTCTTGCAAATGATAAATCTCGTAATATTGTTGGAAAAGGAGATATTTAGTTGAAACTGACAAATGGAAGTAGTTGGCTGCTACAGGATGTTGGGTATGTCCCCCAACTCAAAAATAACTCAATTTCAGTTGGGCAATTGATCTCTCAAGGATGTGAAGTCAGTTTTGAATCTAGTAAATGGAAGGTGACAAAAGGAGGAAATAAATGGGGTACTTTATATCTATTATAAAGCGATGAAGTGGGAGCTACGATGACAATTCCAAACAGTGGCATGGAGCTTTGGCACAAGAGTTCTGGGAATTCACCTTGCAAGAAGCGATAACAGAGCAGAAGAAGCATAAAGTGAAAAGTGAGGAAATATATATTAGAAATTTTAATTTTGAGGATCACAATTACAATTCCACATATAAGAAACTAAAAGGAGTAGTGTTTGGTGAGGAAAGAGTTGTTGCTGCTATTGAACTTGAAATTTTGCCAATGGAAATAAATGAAGCAACTGGTTTGGATCAAGGCAGTTCTTGGGAGAGCAATATGGGGCTGAGTTTTGCACCTAATTTCCGAAATCTTGGGGCTTTCAATGAGCCTAATTTGCAGGCTAGTTTTGTTGAAGAAAATGTAGATTTGAATATCAAGAACAAATTTAAATTTGAGCTTTGTCCTCAGCAGGTGAAGAAGCTCACTGAATTATTTTGACTTGTAAAACTTGATGCTTGTGCACTAGTTGAATGTCCAATCCCATTTGAACCACGATAAATGAGCCACCATTACTATCTGAGTATGGATTTATTGGTGGTGATGTAAGAGCAGAGTTATGAAGAGAAGAGTTAATGGGGAAGAGTTATGAAGAGAAGAATTGTGTAGGGAAGAATTGCAAAGAGAGGAATTCTGGAGGGAGGAAATTAGATGGCAGGAGATGTTGTTGATGGAAAGGGAAAGGGAGTTGTTGCGCTATAGGGGGAAGCTAACAGGAGAATAGTACATGCTAACCATAATGCTTAGGCTCCACTATCTGCATATGGGTCTGATCCAATTCTTTCTAAAAGGGACCTCTATAAGTATAGTGGTGGCAGAGATTTGGCTTCTCTTACGACATCTGATCCATATTCGGGTCTACAGGCTATAGATACATATATTACGACTTTTCAGAAACAACTAAGATTAACTCTCTACTGGTGTTGGCTTCCTTGAGTATCGAAACAAGTTAGACCCAAATATTGATGTTGTTTATCGTCAATGACTGGATTTTGACTATCAAAAGAGATTGGTCGATGTTCCAGTTGAAAGTTATTATGCAAACCTTCTGATACAAAGGAATCCGCTACGCCAGTCAAGCATAGGGCCATCTATTTTTGGAGTTACCCCATATCCTAGAGCTCTTTGTGGTGCATCATCATTGTACCATGTGAAAGGTAGTGAATTGGAAATGGGGAACTTGGAGGACTTATACAGGTGGGAAGATCTCCTAGAAAATGTTCAAGCAAGTAAAGAGGAATTGAGGGAAGATTTGAAACCTTCGGCAGCAATTGAAATTGATTGTTACTAGAGAATAGTTTATGAGGCATCCATGGGTTGTCGTCTGGATGTACTTATTCTCAACTGCGTGCAACATGATTGGTCTCTCAATGCATTGAGAGTTGAGGTTGTTCTTCCTGTTCTTCAACAAGATGGGTATTCCAATAAATGTGCTTTGCGTTTCTTGGAGACGTTTGGAAGTAAGATAGATTCCAATGGTGGGTCTGTAGTAAATAGGGAAGAGGACTAGAAATTGTGTTATGTGGGGATTATTGAGCCGCCCATTACTGGAAAACCGACCTTGAGAAATTTCATGGTTAGCGCAAAGGTTGTTGCAGTTTCTTGAAAGACAAACACAACTCATGAGGTCCTTGGAGTGATGACAAAAGGTGATACAAAAAAATTGTTTTATGATATACCAGGGCTCATGTTGAAATATGTTAGAAATCCTTATGAGGACGTTAGGCATTGTGGAGTTCAGTTGAGCTCTATAATTTACTCATAGTTGTTATTGATGCCATAGGGCCGTAGACCAAGTTTGTACAATGTCTTGATGGGGAGCTACAAAAAAGCAACGTGGTGCATTCTGTTAGTCTGCATAAATTTGATGTCACATAGGAGTTTTGGCTTGATTCAATGAGTTATTTGAATTTTTTTTCAAAGGGGTTAATTGTTATAATTCTCAAGGAAGAGGAAATTTTAAGTTTTGGAATAGACAATTTTATGTTTGGGTATTAGAACCAGTTAATGATGATCTTCTAGATACTTTGTTCAGTGCTGGAGAGAAGGGGAGCACGGGAGTAGGTGATCATGTTGTGCATATGTTCGAGGGTTCTTTTGTGGATGAAGTGTATTTTGAACCTACACAAGTGGTGTTCCCAATTGTGGATTTATGGGTGAGTTTGTGCCTGTAAAAGTTGTAAGAGAAGATGTTCAACTGTTAGGTTTTATTGAGTTTGACAGAATTTGGAGAAGATTAATTTGTAGTGTCCTTGAACAATCTTTGGCGAAGTTAAAATCTTTGATGGGCCTCATTACAATGTGAAATTAAAAGTGGAAACATAGTGGATGTCACTATATATGGTTGTACCAATTGGACTTCACGTGGGAGATTGTTGGGAATGTGAAGTCCAACAGTCACATGACCTTTTGCCTTCTCCCATCTCTTCATTTATAGTTGTATATGTTTGTATAAATGGATGTGTACAGACCATGTAAGGTGCATTGGTATAGCATTAATAAAGATATTTTTGTGCTTTGAGAATGGATGTAACCAGTTTTGGTGAACCACTATAATTTGTGTTAATGTGTTTTTCTCTCTATTTTTCTTTTGTTGTTTTAGGTATGTTTATGAGTTTTATTTGCTCGTTTAAAGCTCAACACTTTTTTATTGGAAGTTATTCATTAAAATTCAATATAATATACAATTTGATCTTATAATTTTTTTGAAGAGGTTTTGAAGGAGTCCTGAGAGTCTGAGACATTATAATTTAAAATGTTAAATAATGACGATTCAGATGTTAAATGTTAAAAAATAGTAAAATAAACATTGGATAACTATTGTCAAGTGACGGGTCTGAAAATTAATGTTGATAAATCAAAAATTGTTTTTTCAGAATTGGCCCCCATTTGGTTTCGTTGAGAATATTAGACTATCTTGGTTTTAAACATGAACCTCTTCCAAGAAAATACCTTGGCATCTCTTCATTTGCAGGAAGAAATAAGAGTTCTTTTTGGAAGCCTATAATTAACTCCATTCACAAAAAAACATTTCCTCTTGGAAAAACTCTTGGCTATCCCTTGCAAGTAGAATACTTATGATCAAAGTAGTGCTGACCAACATCCCAAATTACATCATGTTAGTTCTTCCTATCCCAAAAGTGATATTATTGGGCATAGAATCAAAGCTAAAAAGTTTCCTTTGGAAGGGAAACAAAGAGCCTAAAGAAAAGATCCATCTTGTTGCATGGGACAAAGTTTGCTCAGCTAAAAAAATTTGTGTGGTACATGGATTCACATGTAATGTAGAAATAAAGCCCTTGGAGCAAAACTTATCTGGAAAATGTACTCCAACTACAACTCAAAATGGCCATCAATCTTGAGAAGTAAATACCTAGATGTAGAGTATTGAGGATATTTATTGCTCTCGATCCACTCGTAGGGGCTCATATGTGCTTCATATTAAGTTGCAGATAAGTGTTTCTTCCACACTTCTCATGGATAATCCATGATGGCAAAAAAACTGACTTCTGGGAGTATTCATGGAATAACTTTCCACCATTAAAAGCATAGATTCTCTCTCAGGCAAAATAAATCTTAAAAACTCTTTGGGGTACAAAAGTTAAAGACTACTTCTATATCAAGAATTGTAACGGGGTGAGAAGTGCCACTTGGAAAAACCTTTTAGATACTCCCATCCCCGCAGATCAGAAAATCGACCTCGCCAATGAACTCAGTTAGAGAACCATTCACTTCCAAGAAGCCCAAGATCACCTCATTTGGTCCCCCTTTGCATCAGGTAATTACATAGTCAAGCAAGGTTATAAAATCATAAGTAATTCCATACACACCATAAGATAAATAAAATTTTCTCTTTGTTGGTCAAGTGTAGTTCTTCCTAAGGCAGGTTCCTTCACATGGTTAGCCTTAAGGGGTAGAATCCTCACAAGTGAAAGACTTGCAAATCTTGGGATTGCCCCCATCTTCAATTGTGTTTTATGCAGTGTAGAGTCTAAATTAACTAATCATCTGTTGCTTCAATACCCCTTTGCTTTCTCTTGCTGCTCATGGCTCCAAAATAAACTCAAATGGGTTGCACCTCTTAGTGCAAAAGTTTCAAAGGTGTTTCAATCTTGGTCCCTCCATCAAAATTCATTCTTAGCAGCGATTTGGGTGGTGGCCCATTCCTTTTTTATTTGAAATTTTTTGGTGGAAACATAATCATCATAAATTTTGTAATGAAGTGAGTAGTCTTGACACAATCATCCACAAAATCAAATTTCTATATTAGAGTCTATTAATGCTTATTGCATAAAGAACAAGAGGGAAGACTTCTGCTTCACATCATATGATTCATTTATTTTATCAGAATGGAAACATATTGTTCTACCCTTCAAAGGCAACCTCTTGAATAACAAATTGAATTATATCAATAGGAAGGAGATAAGATGGAAACCTCCTGATCCAAACTTTGTCAAATTAAATTTTGATGGGGCCTCAAAAGGCAAACCAGGAACCTTAGGTATGGTTGTGTTTTGAGGGATTTCTAAGGGAGAAATCATTGCTGCATTTGCTGAAAGAATCCCAGACGGTACAAACAATGTTGTAGAGGCAAGGGCTCTTTTGGCTGGTGTAAAACTAGTTGCATCCTTCAAGTTGTCTAACAGTCATTGGAGGGGACTCTCAAAACGTTGTCTCAATGTTAAAGAATTTTGAATCTCCTAATTGGAGAATCAATTACATTCTTCAAGAAGTTTGGGGGTACCTAAAACATTTCGCTCAATTTCAAATTCTTCATTGCTTTAGAGAAGCAAACAGAGCAGTAGATGGACTCGCCAACAAAGATTGTCTATTAGAATTAAATGAGGCAATTACATTTGGTGGGGAAATTCTGGGTGATTCGTTCTTCATTTTATCATTCTCAATGACTACCCCTAGTGATTGTACTGGTTTTGTTGTCCTCTACTCATATTTTGCCTTGGCCATCTTTCTTCAACCTAGATTTGGGGGCTTTTTTCATGGTTTGAGGAAACTCTTTTTCCTTTCTCCACTCAGCCTTAATTTTAATCCATGGTTCCTTATTCCAGTGGGCCTATAACTTTATCCATGGTTCCCCTGATGTGTTGCCATGTATTTTTTTCTTAACTCTTTTTGTGTTGCAGGTCATTGTTGGTGAGTTGGAGTACATTCTCGAAGTCCTATGGCTCAAGATCTTGAACATGTACATTGAAATTCTATGGCTTATTAAAAAATGTAGTTAATTGCTAGTCCCAGGACAGACCCCTTGTTTGCTTCAATATTGCTTTCTCTCAGCAAAGTCTCGTGGGATCCTCAGTGTCCTATTACAAATGATGTTCATGCTTTGTATGGCAGCTTGATATTGATGGTTAGAGTTTGATGTGGCAGTTTCCAAGGCTTGGGCTTCACATTCTGTTTGGTCCTACCGCTCCTGCCTTCCATGCTTTATTCGTTGTTGGCCTCTGGGTTGTTGAAGTATCAGCCTAGTTTGTCCTTTCCATGTAAGCCCGGTTTCTTTAGATTTCAGTTGGGTTGGGCCTGCATTCTTCCAGTAAGTCTATCGTTCAGACATTCTCATATGTCACATGCTAGCTGATCAGATTATATTTCATGTCGTCTCTATAGTTTCTTTTATCAAAGATTCGTCATGGTCAGCAGCGTTAAGCAATCCCTGGTCGTTGATCACAATTCATGCTTTCTTTATTTACTTGATTTTGCAAACGTTTTTGATTAAGGTAAAAGCAGGTTTTGAAGGGAACCCCGAAACCCTATAACAAAGCAAAGAGAGGACAGGCAAAAAAGCCCACACAGCAACAGACTGTCCCCAAAAAAGGGGAACAATCAACAGAGGGTCAAAACCCAGATTTGGCAACAATTACATAGAGAACAAAAAAAACAAGAACTGCTGGAAAGAAAACAGAAAGAAAGGCCACCAGCACCAAAGTTAGAGCACAGAATTCAGAAAGCTTTCAGAATCCACCAGCTGAGTCTTCATTGTCATCATGTTCTCTCTCAGCTTCAGGAGATCCGGATCCTCATTCTTCTGCATCTTGGATCTAGTGCGAGTTCCAGGTCCCGACCGCTGGGAAGAAACAGGGTGATCAGCATTGTCTTTATTACTTTCCAGCCAATTGCTCAGAGAAATCAGATTCTCGAGAGTAGCCTTCATTCCAGTGTTTACCATCGTGAGCAAGTGTTTCAACATTTCTTCATTCCCATTAATTTTCTTCTGGATGGGAATCATTGCTAACTCAACAGCATTTCTGATTTTTTCCTCTGTACCATCATTAACAGAAACATTCTTATATATCTTCTAAACTTCAGTTGCCAAGGTGCGGCTTGCTTGAGCACTTAACTTTAACTTTATCGCCTTTTAGTGCTACAAAGAGCCCATGTTTTCATTTGGGCACAAAATGGACAACACCTTTTGGAGTCTCTTGTGAGTGCCATGAGGAAACACTTCAAGAACAATGCCACAAATTGTTCTTCGTAGATGATGAGGAAATTAGGCAAGCTGTTATATATATACTGCTACATAATGCACTGAGCTCACACTTACATGACGGAGTTGTTTACAAGCTCTTATTTTCATTACTACTGGAAGTGGTAGGCCTCTTGGAATGGGTGAACTCGTTGGGGAATAGAATTGTGGCGCCTCATCTTTGGCCGCAGGTTTCTCAAGCGATTCAAGACATTGATATGAATGTAATATCAGGCAGGTTGGGCATTATTTTTAATCTCGACAGGGAGGGGTGTGAGGATAAAATGGTTTAGCCTAGGACATATTCAAGTCATGTGTAGCACATGACGATTTTGCAGCCATGAATATCTTTCACGACAATAATGAAGATTTCATCTCAATCTACAAGAAGTATATGCTATGAGATTCTTCTTCAACCTTGCACTGTTTGTCACCAAATTTGAGGACCTTAATCAGTAGGAGTTGGGATCTTTAGCTCTTTTTGGGGTTATGTCCCCTCTTATCATGTGTTTGAGCATTTTTAGATTGTTGTTGTGTGTACATTATCTCTGCTAGAAGAGTTTTTCAGGTGTGTTTAGTTGCTAGTGTGGTGGTATCTGTATATCAGCGTCTGTTGAGGTTTTGGGGGAAGTATTGCACCATGTTTTGTCCTACATCGCTTATATCACTCATTGGATCAGTTTCATTTGGTCATTATATTAATACTATATGTAATCCTTGTATTACTTCTATATTTTAATAAATTACATGTCTAGTGTGTTTTATCAAAATAATTTTTTTTGTTAAATAATAACATTTAAATACATGATATTATGTGTGATTTTAAAAATTCAAAATAATTATTAATATATATTTTATTATTGTATATCACATTAATGCCAATATTAAAAAAAAAAAATCAGTTATATCATTTAATTATAAAATGTATATCAAAGATAAATTACTTGTAGAATGTTGTATCAAAAAAGTTACAATTATAATTAAAAATAATGTACGCATATATTATCCTCTTGTATTGTTTTTGGACACAAACATGTATAGGGATGCACACGTAGATACACCTATCCTCTCAAATTAAGAAAACCATCTATTTTCATTTAATTTTTTAAATAACATTAAAATAGAAAAATATAATTTAAGCCTTGGAATTTCATATAATTATGCGCATATATAATCTACTTGCATTATTTTTGGACACGTATATAGAGGCATAACACATGTACAGTGTATTAAAAAATGCATAATTTATATGAAATACTACCAAATATTGGGATAATCAATTTTACCCCACCATTATTGCAAACAATAGAATTATATCAATTTATCATTTTATACATCTTTCAGAAAACATCTATTTAAATTTAATTTTTAAATTATAGTAAAAATAAAAATATATAATTTAATAGTTAACTAGATACTAAGAATTTCAAATAGACACTATATTAATTTTCTCTAATATTAACTATTCATAAACTTCTTTTTTTGTTTTACCAAGACAAATATTTATGTGTGATTTTCATTACCATTATATTAAATTTATATTGTTAATTCATTAGAAATTATACATTAGAAAATGAAATAATAAAATCACATATGTTGTATGTTAAAATAATCCCATAGAAAGAAGCATGAATGTGATTAGGTTGAAACCCTATTGTATCAATGTGTGCACCCATCAACTTAAATAAAATCAGGCAATATAATCTAGGTAGTCTTGAGTTTGTAGATTATGAACTTCTTAGATGTAGAGTAGTCCCAATTGATCTAATAATTGGGAAACATGAATTGTAAATGTATTTTAATTGTTCTAGAAATAAAATTTAATCAGGCAATATAATCTAGGTAGTCTTGAGTTCGTAGATTATGAACATCTTAGATGTAGAGTAGTCCCAATTGATCTAATAATTGAGCAACATGAATTGTAAATGCATTTTAATTGTTCTAGAAATAAAATTTAATCATGTTTTTAGTATTGAAAGAAAATATTTGTTTTTTAGCATTGAAAGAAAATATTTGGCTTTAGTAAGAGAGTTATAAATTAATTACAAGTTAACCCAAAATTACATGTATATTTTTGAGAAGATATTGATGTGTTTATAAATTGTATGAAATTAATTTTTTTATTCAACATTAATTGGTTGAATGTCCAAAATTAAAATATTGGGAAAAGTGTGTTAATTTCATTAGGGAGCACAATGTATATAATGTTCTGGTTTTCTTTTGAAACAATGTTATTGTGATTGTGTATTTAGTGGCATTGGTTTTAAGATATATTGATTGATTTGCAATGTTTGATTAGTATTTTTGTTGTTTCCAATAAAGCATTTGTTAAATTTCTAGATAGGTGGAACTTCTTGCCCTCTCTATATAATTGTAAACTTTTATTAAGCAACTTATTGAATCCATTGGCCATTTATTTTCCATTTAATAAGATTAGAAAAATGTAGGACACTAAAAAGGCTTTTTGTTGGCATTGTCCTTTACAAGAAACTGGCAAGTCAAGGGCTCTTGCTTCATATAGTAAAAATATTTGCAACAATATATGTCAGAATATTGACCAAAAGATTGAACATTGTTTTATCATAGTTGAACCATATCTAAAATTAATTCAAAAATCACACAACTAAAATTAGGTTAGGAGGAAGGGTGGATCATGTGGCAAAAAATGCTCAAGAGTAGTCTTCTTGTAACCCAATTTTTCATATTGTACCTTAGAACTTTACTCAAAATATTGCTCCACATTTTTATAAATGTTTATCCTAATATTCACATATAATCTCAATCAAGTGACATGGTTTCTAGCTAATTGTTTTGTTTTCTACATTGTCTCAAACCACATAAATGACAACCATGACAATAGACGCCTCTCAACCCCCTTTGTACTATAAGATAATCATCACTTTTTAATCTAATTCTATGTGTTTAACAATGTAGAGATGTCTCTAAGGGAAGGAAAATAGTAACCACTTCAATTTGACAAAGAAGCAAATAATTGGTTGAGCTAGTAATAGTTGTCTTCCCTTAGATGAGGAGATATATTATGCTACTAGCTCTAAATAATTGTACTATCTTAAATTGTAAGCACTTGTGTTCTCTATAATTTAATGATTGTTTAGCACCTACCTTGGTGTATTTACATTATACATTTGCATTCTAGGACTTCATAAATGCATACTTAATTCAAATTTGAGTCCTTTCTTCTCTCCAACTTGTGCAAAATCAAGGTAGGACCTAATTTCTAAGTATCCTCTATTTTTCTCCAATCACAAAATTCATTTAATCTCCTAGGCCTTATTTCACCTCTTTTTGGCCTCAGAATTCAATCTCGTCGGAATCAACTACAATTTTAAAACTCAAACTATCGGATTAACAATGACCCATCCCTCGAGATCAACCAAAGTCCTTGGGGACAAGGTTGAACTAAGTCGGACTTGTCCTAGACAAGGTCGACCCAATTCAGCCTTGTCATAGGGGCTTGATCCCAGATTTAGGGTCTGGGTCCATCATGATGGATTTGAAGGGTTTTTTAGATATGTGGTCAACGGTTCAATTTTGACTCTCGAAATCACTATAAAAGCAACCTAATTGCTTCATTTTGGCATAACTGAATCAAATGCAAGGTGAAAACCCCAATTTGATTACAACAAGCAATTACAAGGTGGAAGCCCACGTTTGATGATATCCATTGAAGCAAGGGTTAGTTATTAAAGACTTCATTCAAGCATTCAAATCAAGCATCTACAACCTCAAATCAAGCATTCAAGACGTCATTCTTTACATCATGGAGTTTCAAACAGATTGTGAGGATGACTAGGTGTACTTTTGCCCTTGGGGGCTTGGTATGATTTCCTTGTTATTTTCAGATCTATGCATTGGTGCTTCATATTTACATGCTTTCAATCAAACATTGTTTGCATTTTTCATGCTAGGTTTTCACTCTATCACACATAGGGGATCTAGGCATTTACTTTGGCATTCTAGACATACTCTAGATTCACAAACACATCACACTCTACATGTTCGAACGATTATCCATTGAGGTGGGAATCACGAAAACAGTTGGGTTGACTAAGGAAAACCCCTATATATCCACCCACACACACACTTTTCATATTTGTAGGTTTCAAAAGTGCAGGTTCGAGTACAAATCTAGAAACAAGACATTTTGATTATTCCAGATCTATTCTGCATTTCAGTCCAGAAAGCCTTTGGACAAGGCCTACTTGAGTCGACCTTGTCTAGGACTAGGCTGACTTAGTTTGACCTCATCCTTTTACAGATCAAAAAGTTCTTGTGCAGATTGTACCAGATTCCAGGTTGCCAGATCTAGAAAATTGCAGAATCTAGGACTCTGACAGCCGGAAAAATTAGGCTCAAAGTGCAATCTTCCACTTCAATTTCCAAGTGCACACATTCTTATCTCTATTTCCTTGCATTTACTTTTCATGGATCATATTTATCATTTAGATTTACATATCATTTTACAATTTCTATTGGAATCAACCAAATCCAACCCTATAAAGCATAGATCCTGAGTTGGCACCCTTACTCACTAGGTTGTGCTTATTGAATCTATCTTGTAGGCAGGGGTTTTACATTCCAATGTATAATAGTCCCCCATGATTTGGTGAGTGATATGTATCCTAGCATTGCTTACCATTTCCTATGATGCAATAATGAATATTATATTTTAGAAATTTATAGATACAATTAAGATATGTAAGTAATCTTTAGATATGTGTCAATGCCTTGGAGACTTACAAATTATAGGTCTATATTTTGCTTTATAAAATTGAAAATTTCATGTAGAATGTATAATGTTTATTTTACACACTACATACTAGAGGAATGGAGGGAGGTGCCTCTTAGGTACTTTGTTACCAACCTCTTTTTATGCAGGCGGGATTTCTAATCACACCATTTTTTATGTGGATTTTTTTTTGATAGGCTCTCTTGATTTTGTTGACTTAAATGCATCTAATGACATTATTAAGTGGTCAATAATCTACGAATAGCTTATTAAAGTTTTTTTGAAAGTAACTATTGTGTGGGGACTCTGTTATTTAAAGAGTACCAAGGGGATAAGAACGACATCGATTCCATGCACAAGAGTTTAAAAGGAGAGACTTTATATTTCATTAGTAACAATTGAGGAGTGTTTTTACCTAATTAAACATGACAATATGATTTTACTACCCCATCGTTTATGTTGTCCAAGCACCAATACATTCATGGTTTTAAAGGATCACCTTGAGCCATGGTTTTAATTTTAATTTTTTTTTTAAGAGAACAAAAAATGAAATATTATGTAGGGTAAAGCTCTTATTTAAATTAGAAGGGGTAGCTCTCTTGTAAAATAAAAATTAAACAATAAGCTTAGAATGATCAAGCTATGGAAAAATTTAGACTTTTCACAAGATCCATATTGTTTGCTTTTTTATCTTTTTAGCGTGTTGTGAAACATAAACTAATTTGTCGCATCTATTTTGCTTCTCAATTATGGGCACATGATTAGTATACGCACACATATTTGAGATATTTTATGTCTTTTTTACTCTAAAGAAAATAATCTCTCATAAGCATGCATTTTTTAATCATATTTGTAAAAATAATAAATTGTAAATAAAATATCTATAACAAAAAGTACAATAGAATTCCACAAACTAAATACACAAACATTAATATATAGATATATTAACACTCACATAAATAATAATGACAACACAACTTTTATATCCAATTTCCAAAATTAATCTCACAAGATAATATCATATTTACATATGAATACCACTTTCACCATTCATGTAAAGAATGTGAATTATAAACTTTTGTTTAAGGAATTATCAAAACCCACCACTAGTTTCCGCTTAATACAATATATTTCCTTTTTATAGACTATAAAAGTATTGCTATATAAAATTCATCTTTAAATATAAAATTGAGTTTAAAAGTTAGATATAAATTTAAAAAATAATATTGATTATATTTAACCCTAAGCTAGATTCGCCCACTTAAAAACAGTTCTAGAAAAATTAGCTTGTGCTCTAAAAACAATTGATTCTATTTTTCAATGGTTTTACAAATAATATTGTACATACTTTTCAAAAATAGAAATCATTATTATAATTTTATTGATTTTTTTTACTAGAAAAGTAATATCTTATTGGTCACTTTCTTTCATTCAACATATACTCTCTAAACACCTTCCATATCACTTTAGCTCTTTTAGATTCCATCACTATGTTGTGAATCCTTGCTTTGATTTGTGAATATTCAATATCTTATATTATTGACTTCTCATTTTTCTTGGCTTCTTTGAAATCAAATATCTTCATTAATTACATAATCCACCTATCTTGGCTTCATTGAACCCAATTGTACTTGCCAAATTTCCCTTCACATATTTTTTTTAATTTAATATTTTCTCTTTATATTTTGAACATTTTGTAGAGCACGAGATATAATCCAAGTAAGAAATAGTTTTATATTTTATACTGTCTATTTTATTCAACATTTCAATCAAAGAATTTAAAAATTACATGTATAGTTTTTATTAAGAATTAGAAGATTCATGTGAATCAAAGGAGTGGTTTGTAGGTAATTGATGAAAATACTAGAACTTACCAATACCTATGGTTTGAGTGACATGTTATAACATCCAACTATAACTACATTGTAGAATAGAAAAAATAAAATATCATTTTTGGGTATTTTATACATTTTCAAATATTTTAGCGAGGAGCAGAGTCTCAAACCTTTCACTAGTTGTCTAGATAGAGATGTAAAGACTACCATATTGAGTAATTCAAATTATTTCTCTTTGATACATTTTCAACATAACAAACTAGTTCAATTTTTTCCAACAAGATAGAAGTTATGACCATGCCAAGTTGGCCTGCCATCCAATAGTAGGTGTTGATTTTCTATAAACCCTAGTAGCAAGTAAACCTTCATTGGCATGGGATTGGCTGAGAAGATTCAAGTATAAGTAAAGAACATTAACGATTACCAAGAAGCAAGGATATTCAATGTTTTGAATATTTAAAGATCTCTAAGGACAAATATGATTTTCCTTAAAAAATTCATGCTTTGGATATAGATGTGTTGGATATTGTTCTTGGTTATCCTTCTTTAGATTCTTTGGGAATGATAAATATTCATATGAAAAATAAGTTCTTGAATTTTTGGTATAGGAGGAAAAAAGTTACATTACAATATATTACACATAATGAAGAGCGAATGAAATTCAAGGTTAAGAAAGTTCACAAAGTTAATGAAGATTACATCAAAGAATCAAGTGGCAAACAAGAAGAGACTAATATCAAGGGAAAACATGAAAAGGTTGCCTCCATTTTAAAGTTAACAAAGCCAAAAACAATTGAGGGTGAAGAATCAAATAAGGTTGTAGAGATAATAAAGGGTACAATATATGGGCATTCATATCATTGTAAAAGACAATAATCAAGGAAACATCATCGTGGAAGCATCATAATGTATGGAATCAACAAGCCACTCATATAGACCTATATATAATCAAAGGAACACCTGCAACAACTAATGGTGTCATAGAAGTAATGACTATTCATGATAGAAAAGGAGGACTTTCTATGATAAGGTGTATCGTCTTAAAATGGAAGCACTTCCATGTTAAGAACATTTAGCCCTCCTTAGGGGGTGTTTTTGACCATCATCATATTGTCTCTCATTTCTGCATCTTCTCCTACTTATGTGCCTGTTTAGGACCCTGATTGGGCCTCTCCGGACGCTATCTATCCCATCTGACACATTTTCCAGGGGTTCTGACTCCCTGGGTCAAGGTCGACCTCGACCTTGACCTAAGTCAAGGCCGACCTCGATTTTGACCCAGTCCCCCTTTCCAGTTTGAAAGTTTGTCGGTTGTCAGGGGTCATTACAAATTTATTTCCTGCTTCCGGGTCGACTGTTTTGGGTTCCGAAGAGACGACTCTTAAATTGTATTTAATATAGGTCCTCTTATAGGGATATAGGTCTAATTGGAATTTAATTCTCCTAAGTAGGCCTCTCTAGAATATTGTACCCTAGATTCATATATAAGGAAGTTTTCTCCTCTCATTTTCTCTAAGTCATATCAAGCATAATCACAAGCGAACAACTATCAACCAAGCAATAATTTTACATGTCCTAAAGCTTTCAAAGTTCAATCAAGGTTTTAAAGTGTTCCTCTCAAGCATTCAAGTTCTCCATTGAAGATCAAGGATTCAAGCATTCAAGCCTTTGAAGGGATTTGGTTCAAGCATTCAAGATTCAACTATCAAGCCCTAGATCTATCTATCATGGTGATGTGATCTTCCTTCAAGGTCCTTTGTGCATCCTCAAGATTCATTCATTCTCTCTTCAAGGTGGATTCCAAGCATACAAGCATGGAGGTTTATGGATTCTAATATTGAGTCCAAGATTTCATATTAACATACTTGTTTACATTCGAAATACGATAGCATATCTATTGAATATCATAGCTACATTATTAGATCTACTTCTACTACTTGCTAGCATTCTTTATTTCAATTATTGATTTCAAGGTTAGTTCCTAAATTGGGGTTCGACTAAGGCAAACCCCTCCCCCCCAATAAACAAACCATTTTTCTTGCAGGGATAGGTTCGAAACAACGAATTGGAGTGTAGATTCGGATACCCTTTTCAACAAACTATCGGGATCTAGAAACAAATTTTCTGTCGAACTGTGCAGGTCAGAATCAACATTCATTTCTGGGTCAGAATCGACATTTTGTTGAGGGTCAGAATAAAAAATTCTAGGTCGGAGTCGGAAATTCTGGGTCGGAATCATAAATTCTAGGTCAAAGGTGACATTGACTTTTGGGTCAAAATCATAACTGAGCCAGATCGGAAAAAGATTTCTGGGTTTTGTTCGTCTCTGCGTTTCTGTTCTAGATCCGGTTACAGATTTTCCAAAAACTCACTATAGACTCCTGAAAACAACATTCTTCATATCTATAGCATTTTTAGGTGAGTACTTTTCTTCAATTCATTTTAATTAAAGTTTTTAATCTTCCTAAATCTATTACACACGTTCTTTTCTATAAAACAAAATTTAAGGTCTTCCTCTTTATTCTCATTTCCAATCGATTGATTCATTTATGCATTGATCCTTCCTTTGGGGTTAATCAATTTGGATCCTTCCTTTGTGTATTTGAGGTTGAAAGGAACATCTTATCTTCCTTACCCACCACATTACACATTCAATATATACATTTAAAACAACATCTATTTCTTACCTTATATTTTGGTGAACCCGCGATAGACATCTCTTTCTTTTTGGTGTTAGATGCTTTGCCTCTTTTCCTTAGAGACTAGCTTTTGCATACATACTAAATTAGTTTTCTTTTAT